>DVVJ01000167.1:0-18466 GCA_018234505.1 Junonia neildi neildi
ATTTCTACAATATGGGTATCAAATGAAAGGGCTTATTGAGAGTAACTCGAAAAATTATGTATATGCATGCGTGTGTGAGTCTGTGTGTTTATTATTAGATATAATTTGTAAAAAATATCTCTCAAGAGTTTAAGGTTTAAGATGTCGGGGGTTTAATAAATTTTTCAAATTTACACTTGTTCACTAGCAACACAAAATTAACAACGAAATTCTGTTCTATACAAAAAGGGATAAGTGTATAAATAAAACAATCTGTTTCACAAGGAGAGGGTTAAAAACTTAATTCACTACGCTGCCTCGCTGCCGACTTGAGGTTGGATTCCGGGAGAAATGCTGATACATTTATACATGCGGAAAAGTTGTGCATATTACCCCACGATCCCCTCGGATATTAGACGAGATAGACGTGACTAAAGAAACGAAGTTCTTCAGTTTCTGGGCGCACATAGACGACCCAGGTACCCATAACAGCAATAATAGTATTAAAAAGACTTTAGACTTAAACTTATTTTAAAGAACTTCCTCCTTCCTAAATGGAACACGTAATGTACGAATCATATATAAGCAAAAACGAATACTTTATTGGTAAAATATATTTATAGAAACACTAAGTCTGCTAGAAAGCCTTATACACCAAGAGGCGAGCAACTACAATCTTCTAACAAATTGCAAAATCATTGTATAAATATCAGTGAGTCAGTCACGTGAAAAATTGTGAAACAATGATACACTTTGCAATGTTTTTTAAAGTCGACAATTTAAACAAACATATTTGTTTCACGGATTCAAATCTTTTAATATGGGGATACTGAACGGATAACGATTCGTCGTTGACAAAAACGAGAACTTCGTTACTTAACGACAGTGTTGGCGCAGTGGTCACTGCAACGGACTAAAGCGCTAACGGTCGCAGGTCCGATCCCCGTTCAGGACAGGCCGTTTTGGCCATATGGATGTCTGTCGTGGTCTGGGTGTTTGTGTTTACCTCCGACATAAGACCTTACTGGGGAGCCGTTGACTGCGAAGTGTTTATTATTATTTAATAATCCATGTACTCCTTCTTTAAAAAAAAACAAGCTTTAAAAAGTACTTGCAAGTTTTGGTCTGTCGCCTCTCAGAATATAATAACTGTTTACGGTTGACTTAGAATTTCTGTTGAAAACAATAAACTTTCCGTTGTTGACTGCGCGTTGTAGGAAAACCCTGTAACGTGCTCGCAATTTCCTTGTTTGCACTTTCTAAGCGGGGGATAGTTTGTTTAGATAACCACCACATTATAAAAGCAGTGACACCTGTATAATCTGCATACAATTAATTAAAACCATACAATGGCTGCCTTCAAGAACATCGTGATATTTCTTATACTGGTAAGATTTAAAAAATACAATGAATTCTAAAGTTTGTCCATTTAGTTGGTATTGCAAACAAAATCTTAAACGGTGATCTTGATATACTTATTGTTTAATGTAATAATTATAATGAACCCCTTCTTTGTTAATTATTTTTCTTTTTTCATAAAATATAATGTTTAAAAAAAAGGCAAAATTATACTCCCTACGTGCTATAAAAATGTTTCTTCACGTTCAAATGGAACACATATTACTTCCACTTCGATTATTTACATTCAATAAATAAGGAATCGCTGAGAGTGGAATTCTTGGAAAATAATTTTTATATCACCGTGTAGAAGCAATGTTTTTTCTACTTAGTTTACAATTTTATATACATTAATATTCTTACATTTCAGAGTTTATTATTGACTCTTTGTTTCGGCCAAGTTCCTCAAGGTGGACCCCATGGACCCCAAGGTGGTCCACATCAAAACCAAGGGAGGATTCGACGCCAAGCGCCTCAAAATGGAGGCAACCCACAAACTTGGATACCATGTGACTTCACAGCAATCTCCAAGGTCTCCTGTCACGACTGCAACACTCGCGTCATCTGCAAACCATTTGGAGGTCTTGTGAAACCCTGCAACAGCCCAAATAGACCTTACTGCAATTTAGGTACCTGTTCTGCAGTACCAAGCCCTGATTGTGTTTAATTTGATATGAAGAGAGGTGAAAAATATAATTCCATACTAATTCCTGCTTTTTGTTTTCTACTAATTTTTTAATAACAAAGAATTACAGTGATTATTTAAATAAAATTATTTCCAGTAATGTCTACGTCTCTCACTTCCAAAGTCTGAACTAATTGGTATAAATAATGCAAATTCTTCAGAATCTGTACCAGTAAACCTACATACATTAACATTCCGCACCAATGTGTATACAGTAAACGTTCGGACAAAAGAATTCAATTAGGCTAGAGTTTATGGTAGCAGGATAAATGTTAGTGCTTAATGAAAATTCCTCGCCCCTGTTACGTCAATGATATCTTGCAACCCATGTCGGGCGAATAAAGGCTCTTAACTTGGAGGTGAGAAGAATATATCTTGCCCTTAAATATTTGGGCACCCAATATATTCTAGCCCCAATTGTCCAAGCATTGTTTTAACCGAAATATTTACACAAGTGACAGTAGTTAATTTGAAATTTATCTTCATTGTCTGTAATAAGTAACTTTATTAAATTGAAAATAAATGCGTGAGACCTGAATTGATTAACTTCTGTTATTAAAACGAGTTTCCGTATTCCCTTTCTGAATTAAAATATCTGTTACTGGAAATTTCTCTATAATTGGAATTTGGTTGTTCAATAATAAATAAATTGCTACATTTACACAGCCTGCATACATAAACCAATTTGTTAAATTTGAAGCGAGTATGAAATTTTTTTACATAGATTCGAATCATAATGATATTAGTACCTATAAATAACTAAGATTTATTATGTCATAAAAAGAGCTTGGAAAAGTAGATATTTAACAAAGTTTGAGTATATTAATTGCTCCAATTTATAGAATAAAAAATCTAACCTACCTTGAGATCGCATTTATACAAGTCTCACTGTATGAAGCAAAGATAACTTTATAACTCAGTAATTATTTATGTTTATTATATATTATGCAAGGAAAAATAATTTCAATTATCATTCAAACGAAACAATCGCTCGTCAAAATAAGATAGGTTTTCATTGATTGATAGAATTCGACCTTTGGAACACTTTTAACCAAATTACGAGTAAATCAACAATTTCGTAACATCGAATTCATGTTTCGCTGTTTGCACTATTTTAATCATGTTATATTTTTAACCTGACCTTTGACTTTTAAAATGGCCTTTTAAAAACGTAGATTTTCATGTGCAATCAAGTGTTCTTATTAAAAAGTCTTCATTCATTTCTTATGCTCTATTTCTGACAAAATTAAATACACTGATATTTTTATAATATACTTTCTCCAACGGCTACAGTACACTTACACGTATTGAAGATAGGTATGGAAACAGCCTGAAAACTCTGAACAACACAAAGCCTCGCGACGTCATAACTTAAATATCTTTTAATGTTTAGATATCATTATCTCTCACCTCTCATTGTAACTATTCTGTTTTATCGAGTTCTCTATCGGCGCCGGCATCACGACCTCACGAGTTGTTTTGCTCTATTGTCTAAACATGTATATGAAAATTGTTTTGCGCTGAAATACTCAATTCAGGGCATTGTTTGCTTTGGGTATAATATCACGTTTAGTACCAGGGCTGGGATGATCTTAGAATGTTTGAAATTTCGTAAATATTTGCGAATGTAATCTCGCTTGACCGTGATTATGCTCGTAAACACGATAAGATAGTTTTAGTACTTATAAAATTGTATAACATTACGTTATACACTGCAGTGCGGTAAAATTGTTTTGATATTTCAAACGAAGTATTTTTAGTAAAATCTGCTTATACTCCCACTCTATTGTTACACATGTTGTAAGCTACTTGTAATATGTAGGCGTATCGAACAGGGTAATTATCAAACATATTCTCTGTAACACATTGTTACATACAATTATGTTTTTAGCACAAAAATAATAATTTTTGATGACATAATCTGATAGCTTGACAACTAATAGTACATAAAATATTACGTAGGTTACTTATACATGTCTGGTTGTCGTAGTGTGAATAATTTTTATTAATCCAACGCATTTAATGCACATTACATAAATTAAATATTAGCTTTCTCGACCCTCTTCTATATAAACTTTACGTCGAATTTTACTCTTCCGTTCGCAGAAGTTTCATACAAAGGGTTATAAAGTTTCGGATATTAATACGTACAATGATGTAAGTAAGTGACTATAATACAAATTGTGTAAAAACTACATATGAAACTAACACATTATATCAAGTAAATCTTTCTCAGAACTACCTGTAAGTAAAATGTTGACTCAATTATAGCTAATATGAGGGCACAGTATTGCCTCCGCCAAGACGAGCTAAGCGAAGCGAATCTAATTTTCTCGAAATGCATCGTCTATTTTTGAATTCGTATATTTGGAGTTACTAAAAAGAAATTGTAAATACGATAACAGGCAAAGGAAATTCAATATTCTGAAAAAAAAACTAATTTTTAGTGACCTCTGATCTTAATTTTTTAAGGACGCAGACAATTGGTATTTTTGTGACAACGTTTGTACTACAATAGTACCTAAACGTTTATGTAAATTAAGGTTATTCTGTTACATTTCGAAGACTTCGCTAATACAAGAACAATAGTATTATTTATAGAAATGTAATGACCAGTGAATAAATTTTTCACCTTGCGCCCATGAAAATGTAACGAAATGGCCAATGGTCAATTTTAAATGAATGCTGATATTATGGTAACTTGGACCTCAGAGAAGAACATAAGCTACTTTTTGATACGATAATGGCTATCGGTTATCGATTAAAGCTTACAATGATGCTCAAATAAAACCACAACACTATCGGATCGCATTATTTTGGATTAAACTAACCATGTTACTGACAATAAGCCATTAGAGTACCCTGATGTGCAGTATTTATAATTTAAAAGCAAATATTTTATTTTATGGTGACACAGACAGCCCTAACGCCAGTAAATTTGCATAAGTAAATCTTATTATTTATCCGGATATATAAACTCGATTTACTTACTGCAACTTCATTAAATCGAAATTCAACACTACGAAACATCTTTAAAATTAAAACATCAAAATGGCTGCTGGTAACATCTACGTATTCGCTTTCTTCACAGCGCTGGTAAGAATTGACTAATATTACGTATTCTATTCAAACGTCATTTTGTTCTTAATTTATGTTCTTTACTTTTATAAAGTAATATAACAGCCAGTACATATCCCACTGATGGGCATAAGCCTCTTCAGGAAGATGGTTAAAGAGCTTAATCCACGGCACTGCTCCACAATTTTTTTCTGGTACATGCAGGTTTCCTCATGAAGTTTTCCTTTACTGCCGAGCACGAGATGAATTTATACTCTAATTTAGCACTTGAAAATGCGGTGCTAGCCAGGGTTTGAACCCGTGATCTTTCGGTTTAAATCGACGTGTTCTCACCACTAGGCCATATCGGCTCTTTTTATATATAATATGTGTATTATATAACTAATTTCCTTTATCAAATTGTAATTTAATTTCTAGGTAGCTGTAAACTTAATTTTCGCCGATGAAAGTTCTCTAAATTCGGAATTCCTTGACCAAGTGGAGGTCGGGCCTGAGGCGGAACGTGAAGCGAGATCTGCGGACGAAGAGGAGAGCCAGGAGAGAACGTTCTTCTTCTTATTCCCCACCCGAATTACTTGCAACGCTACTGCACAGGTATGACATTTTGAAGAAAAAAATTTGTTTAGTTATTATTTGAATTACAAAAAATATATAAATTTAATTAGTGTACAATTTAGGAGGATCTTTTAAAAATAAAAATTCATCTAGTACATAATTCTCCCTTCTCCCAAGCTTCAAAAAACTTTCAAGATGTATCACTTCTTTATCAGACGTAAAGTAATTCTAACGAATATATTCAAAACTGTACTCAAAGTACTTATTCTATAAAATATATCTTACAAAAAAATAAACCGACTAAAAAGTGAATTAAAAAGTCAAAAATAGCACATCCTTCTACAAAATATTGAAGTCCGTGCCGGTAAAATGTTTACGTCGGTGCTAAGTAATTTTTATTAATTGAGTTAGAGAGATCTAACTAAAAAAATATCATAAACGGTTCAAAAATGGCGAAATAATCGGCGAACAAACATAAAAAAATATACCGGTCGAATTGAGAACACTCTTTTGAAGTCGCTTAAAAACAAAGTTCACCATTTTCTCTTTAACACATGTATTGAAACTTTCAGGCCGGGTTATCTTGTGCCAGCTGTACCCAGGCTCTTCGCTGCCTGCCCAACAATGTGGGCATCGTCCGCAACTGCCGCGGTCTCCTGCGCTACTGCAACAATGGCCGATGCTCCTTCTACCCCAGCGCCAACTGCTCCTCTGGTTAAATCAATGGCTATTGATAAACCTATCGCTAACAGGTAACTTCATTTTCCTTGTCAACGCCATTGTTTAAAAATTATAGTTGTACTAGCAGACCGTCTCGGCTTCGCACGGGTATTCCTCATTTTTTTGAAAATTTAACACAGTCTGTGTTCACCGGAGATAGTGTATAGTTTCCCATCAGTGGTAGAATTTTTTTCAATCGATCAAGTAGTTTCGAAGCCTATTCATTTCAAACAAACTAACAATGAAACCTTTCCTCTTTATAATATTAGTATAGATTACATAAGATTCCTAATTGTAAGCTGTTGGTTACTGTTTCGTATCAGTTACGAAAATATATTTTACAAATGTACGTTGTTTTCGCCTTAGAAGAAAAAATATTTTTTTAAGTTTTTTTTTTTTTTTTGTTAAGTCAAATACCTAATTACGTACAATTATTTTAAAAAGAAAATTCTTGTTGCATTTTGTAAATTCATAGATACATAACTTCTAAAACATCGGCTAAGATAAGTTTATACTTAAACTATTTCGGGAGATTAATGAAAATTAAGTTGTGTGGTTGTGGTAAGTACGTAAAAGTCGATATTTAACTATTTGCAATTTGTATCCATCAATATGTTCAAAAACAAATATCCCCTATTGAAAAGTTTGTTTAATCCGAAAATACAATGTAAAGCGGGCCGCTTTTAATTAATTAAAAACGATTGATCGCAAATGGATAATACTAAAATAACTGGAATTTAATTAATCGGCCTCAATATACCGTTACGTTGAAACTATAATAAAACCTCTTGTTAACATATAATTAATTAATTTATATTTTTGTTTCAGATGACATGGCAATGAAATAGGTGAAACGAAATTATGAATGTAATTTAAAGCATAAATTAATTGTGAAATAAATACTTATTCGCCCTTACATTTGTTTTACTTTGAGTCTTTTGAAATAAATTTTTATTATACCTACATTTTAAGATGTTACGAAAATTTGTTATAACAGAAAAGATATGTATTATGCATATGATCTTATCATCTTATACTTAAAGAGTTATTTTAAGAACTATTAAGAAGTTAATTTTAAAACTTTGGCAGATTCTTTTGAGCCGTAATTATTATGGGTAAATAAAACAAGAATGTAATGACTGTATTAATTTATTTACAATAAATAGGACTTTAATTGATTAAATAGATACCTACAATCTTAAAATACATCAATAATATCTAAATAGACAATGGAAAGAAGACTACAGTATAACATTTTCAAAATTTATTATCTTAATGTGGTCACCGAAAGTTGCCCCCTTATTGTCCAAGATGTATAAGAAGTGAATACATTCATTAATATTCAAATGTTATTAAAGCTTAAAGCTTACAACGTAAACGTTTGGAAATTTACAAAATAATTAAGTAGTTTATTTGTCAAACACAGCTAATTCTAGTCAGCAAAGAGACAACTCCTCGATATGTAAGACATTGAATGAAGGATTTATCACAACTCTTAATTACATGAGAATTTATTATAGTTTAAAACATTGATTGTAATAATTTATAAATTGTCAGACAAATTTGAAACACGTACCTAATTTTTTTTTAGTTTGACTAACATTTATTAATTTTTGTATCTATAATATTTATTTTAGACACAATTTGCGATTGGCAACGTAACCTTAAAATATATCTAGAGTTAAGTCGTTATTATGTATCTGTTAGTCATGATCGAGCCAATGTCGTCATCTTAAGTATATCGTCCGTAATCGCCATACCGCTAGCCTATCAATTGATTCATTAATTACTATAGAATTAATTTATTAATTCACTAAATTTATTGTCAGAAATGCTCAAATCGTGTTCCCGCAGATTAAAACTTATAATTTTATTATACTAATAAAGATATAATTTTGTATTGATTGTCATAGCATTGCCATACAAATGAGCCATGTATGAACGAGGTCGAAGCCCTTAAATTTGTAAATAAAATACAGAAAACTGAAAATTCAATTAAACTCTTAGTAAAAAAAACAAGAAACCATTTTAAAAAATGATGAACTTAGTATCGTTTGGCTTCGACCAAGCTGGGTGACTTTCTGCCACTCAGCTTACAATGGCATAGCTACTGATTCTTACGACGACTCGGTAGACTGCTGTTGCGGTAATTCTTCCTCAGGAGAATGTTATCCACGGCAGGTAGCAGTAAATATCTCTTGCCGGAAGAATGATGAGGTACTTTCAAGGACCTAAAGTAGTAAAACTTTGGGTTGTCTTTGCTCTGCCAGCGGTTTTTGGCGAATGTATCTGGATAGTTGAGGGATAAGGGGGACTGGGGGAGCGGAGTGTTCGGGAGGTCGTTGTTCAGCGGTCGGTGGAGGTACCGGCCGGTCGGGTGCGAGTTAGTAAGTACTGGCGGCGTCGGTAGGTCGGAGTCGTCTGAATCGATGGGTGTGTCAGCTTCGGAATCAGAGAGATATTCCCTGAGGAATAATAAATATACTTTAATAACACAACACTTAATTATAAAACATTTTTCTCATATTTAAAAATTAATATATTAGTATAGTATTCCATTGTTGTAAGATACGTGAGTGCGTTTACCGCACTAAGAATATTTTACAGCTTTGATTTTTTTTATATAAAATTAACTAAAGAAATCAAAATGCCATACCTAATCCCGAAATTCTCGTCAGGGGTATGCTTCCTGCAATTATTAAAATTATTAGTATTTCACTTAATTACGTCATATAACAAATTATACACACTAAACAAATATGTAACTAAGAAATCATTTTAAACACAATCCTACATAACACCGAATAAGTTAAATTGAAAGTTATATTATTATGTGCTATATTAATTAACATAAGTAAAAGTGTTAAAGTGTATCATGCGTTGTCTCGAGAAAATTCAATACGTTTTATACAATATCTTCTTCAATTTTTTTCATACACTCAAAGCCTATAAAACACCGATTCTAAACATTTATAACGAGACACCTCTAAAACACTTATCATGCCTCTAATTCGCTCAGCACCAGAAGAACCTATTTAAAAAGCTTCAAAGCACACCCTAATCATCTATCTACGTGTGGTACTAAAACAATCATTTCAATTATACTCGAATTTTAAACACCTGTATAATTCCTGACTAGGCAATAACAATCTGGCTCTTCCAGACCTACTGTATCGGCCACCAGAAAATCTAAACGAAGGCAATAAACCTAACCGGGCCAATGACCCAATATGACGCTTTGCAAAATTTTCACGCGTTACATCATCCTCATCATCTGTAACAGATGTAAGTTCTACAAATAACAAGATGTTATACTTGATGACTTGCAACAAAGTTAACCGATAACTCACCTACAGATCGCTTATCCTCATTCTCATTATCGTAATCTTCTGGGATATTAATATCATTGCGGTCAAGTACATCAGGAATATTGTATATGGATCGTCTGTTTCTAGTACTGCCAGCGGAGTCAATATAAATTGGTCTAAAAAGCCCATGTGCGGGCATCCCAATAGAACCTCTTTTAAGATACCAATTATCATTATATTCCATTTTCGAATCAAAATCTGGCGGAAATCCTACATCGCTTCGTTTAAATACTTGGGATAGCGGCGGAAACATGTCAGGATTAATTGATTGTTGAAAATCGTACATTTCATTAAAGTCCAAAGGGCCATCAATTTCCGATAGAGGCGGGACAGGGTTTTGATAGAATGGGAAGTAATATTCATCGCCGACAATATCGTCTTTTTTGTGAATCATTCCATTTCGGGCTAAGGATTGAATATTGCGTTTGTCATTTGGCTGATTATATTGTCCTCGTCCAAATCGATAGCCATCTCTGGCCAAAGACTGTATATTTCTTTTCATAGCTGAGTAGCTGCGGAGTCGAGTAATCGAAGCCATATTCCTTTTATCATTAGCTACATCTTCATCTTGTTCTTGTTTGTCAGTTTCATCATATGGCGATCTAAATGTCGGTAGCTGACCGTTTTTGGCTAACGTTGAGATGCTTCTTTTGTAACCTGAAGCTGCACTCCTCAAGTACCCATCTCTTGCTAATGCTGCCACGTTTCTTCTTGGGAAAGTCGGCCAAGTGTTTGATGAGGTATCAGTAGGTAATCCTACGACCTATATCGAGAAGTTGAATATTAATCAATAGTTCGTTAATAAAAAAATAATGGAAAATAGAACTCCAACCTTACCTCATCTACGTAAACTGAGTACGCCAAAAAAAGTGTCGTTATACTTATAAGAAAACTGCTTCTATGTCTTCTAAAACCTATACGCGTGTTGCCTTTCATCTAAAAAATATCAATATGTTTAAATATATCTCTTCGTAACTGTTTGAATAAAAAAAACATAACATACATTTATTGGAGAAATATTTATTTGACAAAGTCACCTAAAATATTCTTATTGTGTTATGGGTGTTACCCATGTTCATTGAAATAAAATAAGACTACTTTATGTAGAGTGTATGAGATACGTGACGCAAATGAAAATAGGAAAATGAATAAAATCAATATGAATCTAGAACGAAATAACGAAACTCATATGCATACTATATGGAAATATCGGCACCCGTCACTTTGGAGATACAAACATGACAGATTCAATTAAGCGAACGCTACGTTGGAGTTCACCTGAACTTGAGTACACTATCTATTTTCACGTCGTTCCGATACACTGACATTTAAGTTT
This sequence comes from Junonia neildi neildi, assembly GCA_018234505.1. Classification (NCBI taxonomy): domain Eukaryota; kingdom Metazoa; phylum Arthropoda; class Insecta; order Lepidoptera; family Nymphalidae; genus Junonia; species Junonia neildi. Next base: position 11,120 of record DVVJ01000167.1, read on the forward strand.
TAATGGAAATTTTATTATTCAAGATGTTACTTGCGTGGTCTAATTGCCTCTTAGACATGAAACGTAATTGTCAAGTTATTACTTGCAATTTTATTATCATTATTTGTCGAGGTTTTAAATTGTAGTACTCTACTATGACTCTAGATTTGTTTTAATATTACGAAAATAAGTTATTTAAATATATTATTTAAATATATATTACGGTTTCAAAGTCAAACGGGGATACTTATATTTAGATTCACCATGTCCTGTCTATCTGTCCATCCGCAACCTCTATCGGATATTTTTAATACTATTATAGAATGATGAGAAAACTACCTATCATATCTACATACGTAGAATTAACAAATTAGGAAGGCAAGTCAAGTATCTAGTATAAAAATTAAGTATAAAAGTCAAGCAACTTCAAAACAGATGACTTTTGATATTTTTTTTTCTTTATAAGAAAGATACGAAGTTAGAATGATTAAAAAAAAACTATCCTTGCAAATTGCGCCTAATAAGTAGCTACTACACATTTAAATAATTATGTAAGTATTTATTTTGAAAACGGTTTAGTTGCCAATTGATATTCGTTAACGTAGTTTCTTATAGAAATTCTAAGATAACTTTAAATCAAAGATACTCTCAATGTGTTCCGCGGAACCATGAAAACTATTTTGTACTCGGTTGAATATTACCACAGTTTCAAAAACATTTTTAAGCATAAACCTATTAATACTCAATTGTCAATTTAAATTTTAAAAAAGGAGACTTAGTGTGAAATGCGGTCATCTTTAATGTGCGTTATTATTATTTTGAAATGTAAAAAAAAATGAAATAAAGGGTTCTTTAATTTTTTGATGTGGTGTTTTACTAAATAAAAGATATTTCATTGGGGTTCCATTCCATAAAAGTTTGGGAACGCCTGTCTTAGATAAAGTAAAATTTTTAAGTTAAGGCTTTCTTTAAGAAGAAATCGTTGGAAAAGGTGATCCGCAATAAATACAAATAGGTAAATAGGTACAAAAACTTAGAAAATCGAATATTTACATTTTTGTGATTACTTAATAAAGTTTAATAATTTTAATACAACAGTTTTGCGCCGATATTTAATACAGCCAATGTCTTAATAGCCAAGAGCCTCAACAAACTTCTTAAGAGGCTCATGTACTTAAAAAAAGTATACTTAATATTCATTAGATTGAAAGAAATAATAAAAAGAAATGTCTTTATAATTTTAGAACAACAAATTTAAAAATACATTCAAGAAAAAGCAATGAAATGATTTCGTGCGTAAATACTTGACCAAAGTTTTATCAGAAAAGATTTAGAGAGTTGATTTTTCGTTATTTTTGTTGAAGTGCGAATTTAATTTATTTATTTTAAAATTTATAACAATAAAGTCAAGGAAAGGAAACGTCTAATTTTTTTAAAAATTACTTGAAGTTAAACTAAATCGCAATAGCAACTAATTCTTAATTTGCCGTAATATTGTCATAAATGAATTTAGTCACAATGACAGTTAGTCAATTTTAATAATTTCGTTAGATAAATACATGTGCGTAAGTTTATGTATTTTATTTAACATAAATATTTAATTTAGTAATCTTAAATGAACATATTAATAATAATTGCAAACCGTGCTAATTCTAAGAGCAAATAACCTAAATAAATGCTGCCGAAAAAAAAATAAAAAAAATGTATCTAGATAATTTGAAAACTAGCTTATAAAGACAATAAATCACACTTTTTATTTTCATATAAAACTAAATAAAAGAAAAATCCATGGTGATGATTAATTTATAATTAATCATACTTACTTTGAATCCCAGCCAGCTATCACTCACTTTAAAACTTTTTAATATCTATTCAGGAGTTCCTTTAACTTTATGATCTTGGCGGGAATGATGTGTATTTCAGGGAGTTAGTGGTTTTTATACCGGGATTTCATTTTCATGCGCATGCGCGTACCATAGGCTACATTACAGAGGAGTTATTTATTACAATATATGCCTTATATATTTATCAATAAGATCTAAGGGATTTTAGAAACACCTTTGCATGGTTGTACATTGGGGAGGAGTTTTCAAGGTACTTACACTGCACAAAATGCACTTAAATTGATGGGCACTTAGTTTGCATGGTTTTGTTTGAGTGCAGGTGGCTATTGCTTTAAAAATAATTACTAACTGACCCTCGTGGTTTCAATCACTTTTGCGGCTACTCCAAGAAATCTATTTCATACAATATTAACAAGAAATTAAATTTTCTTCATACTTTTTACTTGTGTTTTATTTTCTGTTGTTTAGTAGTTAATCTGTTTATGTCACACACCCAAGAAGTCAAATATCACAAAAGTCGTTCCGGCCCTTCTTGCGTTATAATTTATAAATTGTGTAACTAACCCGACTTTGTTTTCTCACATAATACACCGATGTTTATGTTTATAAATGACCGAAGGCTTTCCTGGAGGTCGCTATTGCGAAACCCGTTGCATAGAAAATGACTGTTACTCATGCATTTTAATCAGGTACTTCAATTAGTTTTGTTTAATATCCCTAAGGTTCCGATTTAAAGTGATAACTGAATACTGAGTTTGATTAAGTAAACGGCTTGCTTTCCTTTTAGTCTATAATGGATATGAATGATGTCTTCTGCGAATGCGCATAAGTACCTATAGAGATTACACAAACGTGTAAGTATAAAGCCCAGGCAGTAAGCGGAAGATTTACAGGCACGTAATACCGTTAGCGAAAGATACCTTTCTAATAAAATCCTGAAAAGTCTCCTATTATACCGAGATAGATACAAAATCTATAATAATCGCATTATTAATCGCAAAGCGTCAGGTAAAAGCTACTTTTAACATATTTTTTCTTTGGTTTGCTTGGATTAGAAAAAGAGATTTTCTACGAAGATAAATTACATAAAGTTTTTCTGACGCGGAAAGTATCAACTAATATAAGAACCATTTTTTACCTCAAATCAATCTATCAGAATAAAGGTAAGGCAATTTTCTTGTCTATTGGAAATTAATTTTCCTACGCGAATAATAAAAGCAACCAAAAGAAAAAATATTAATTAAACCATCCCATTTATTAATTCTGTTACTATGGAATACGGTAATGATTATTATAAAAACCTGTACCTATAAGAAAAGTGCCAAAATCTGTAAAAATGACTTAATAGGAAAGGAATTTACAGTAGGATGAAACCCAATATATATGGTAAATAATATAACATTTTATAAAGTAAAGTAAAAAAACTATTTTATAAAGAACGCAATGTTGCATACAGTAGCAAAGCTAGGCGTGGCGGGGGGGTGTCCACCCAAGGTGTCACAATTTAGGAAGCGACACCTGTAGTCCAGTCATTATATACATTTAAAAAAGAAAGTGAATTTGCGCATCTAATTTTTTGATATATTGTAGGGGATACCTAGAAAAGCTTAACTTGAGTTTTTCGACCAAGATTTCCTATGAGCTTTCGCCGCCATCGAAAAACGACTGGACGAAATGACTGGACTATTACTCGATAATTTATAAAATAAATTTTGCTAGGCGATAGTACTAAGATCTAGGTCAGTCGGGCATTTTGAAGCACTTGTACAAATTACTCGCCATTCGATCAACGATTTGAAACTAAAATACTAAAATGTTGTACGGAATTTTTCGAAATATCAAACGTTTAGGGCTTCAGGAGTTCTCGTTCTACTGGAATCGTGCCGTATTAGTTTGAAAAATACGAGAAATTTTTTAAAATAAGTTTTCGAACGATATATAGAAAAATATTTTTGTGAAATTTAATTGACGTGGTTTAGAAGGATGAAGCGGGGCTTATGAAGGTGTATTATGTCTATTTAATTTATATTTAAGTTTTTTTGTTTTATTCTATTTATTTATTTTCTTATAGACAACGATTGCCTATTAAAATATCCTTTCGTAATTTAAATCTTAATTAACATAGTTCTTCTGCGGTCTTGTCTCAAACGATTACACCGATTTAGGTAGGTAAATGAAATTTCCTTTGAATATTAATCATATAGTATAACTTCAACTGTTTGTGAATACAATCATAAAATACACTAATAATTCCGTACAATTATACAATAAAACATAATAAATACATCGGTTAATTATAAATATTTATTTCTCTCCCATATCATAGTTTTCCGATAAAGAATGATTATAATTGTTATTGCGGCAATTTATTAAGCGTAATAAGTAATGGCGGAATCATTTCATAAATATACGATATACAAACAAGCTATGCCAGTTATCGTTTATATTAAAAATTGTTTCAATCGCTCATTCATCTGATAAAGTTAAAAGTTTTATAAAATTGTAATGTATGACTATGCTCGAAAAAGCTTAGTTGCAATGTACTTAACTTAAATAATCAATATATCGCCAGTGAAATTTTAACGAATTCTAAGTCCGCCTAAGTCAAAAATAAACTTAGGTATTAAGAATGCACAAAAACAGCATAATTTTTATAATCTAATATAAAATAAATATAATATAAACTAAGGTATAAAACAATGTATTAACATGTCGCGAGTCGTTCTGAATCGCGCTTATGAAGTTTTCAACCAAATTGAAGATTTGGTTGAAAATATAAAAAAATAGATATCATAGGCGCTAAGCAACCGCAACTCATATTTGAATCGCGAACGTTATGTTCTCAGAAATAATGTAAGGGTCGCCATGTTTACAAATACTAGCTTTTTCCGACTGAGAACAAAGTCGATTCACCGTGCAACGGTTGTTTTACTCAATGTAATCCAGTAGTTTAAGTGGATTTTATTGAATTTTTTGAATGCATGATTTGTCAATATTAAATTAATGACATTAATTTACGTCCACATAATATTATGATGGAAACTACGAAACACTTCATGCACGTGGCTCGACACGCACTTGGCCAATTATTTAATTGATGGATCTTCTTATCAAAAGTTACTTACCACTAGTGACTCACAATATATCAGGAACAGCAACATCTATAAACCTGAAAGTAGCCTAGAAAATTTTTAAGATACACTTATAACGACTTTAACGAAATGCCATAGATTTAAAGGGGTATATAATTTGTATGAAAAATTGTAATTTGTGTGAAAAATATATGTGAAAAATTTTGGGACCAATGGTTCCTAATACGTCATTTTTGTAACTAAAGTGTTAAGGTATTGAGATGATAAATACGTATAAAATTAATGTTACACGCGTCCAAAAGTTTAACATGAAAATGGGTAATAAATAAGATCTAGTAACAATTTATATAACCTATACTTTCGCGTAAGTTTCGAACAAAGATTGATTTGTTTTAAATCTTTCTCCTCGTCGTGAAAGTGATAAATTACACTCGGAGCATTCACGTCTTTACAGATATTGACCGTTTATTTAAGGATAAAATGAATGATCGTGTGCAAAATACTTTGGAATTTAAATTTAATAAGAGTTACGAATTTATAATTGATTTTCATGTAAAGTTATGTTATGTTATTACATAAATTTTGACAATAAAAGTTATGTTTTGTTATGTTGAAATAAATATAGTTTGAACGGATTTAAATCACTTTACAGCGTTCGTGGTCACGGGTAGACTGAGGTGACATTTGTCTATTTGAAGTATAAAAGAAATATTATTTATAACTACCACCAACGATTTCTGAGTTGGTATCTTGAAAAACGTTCCGGATGTACGCAGGAGGCACTAACAATATCCTTGGGTCTTGCAGTTTGTTGGATTTGGAATTTTAAATTTTTGATAAGTGGATTCCAGGTGTTAGTAAACTCCAACCATCGTCTCTATTGAAGTTCGCATGTTTTTGAATAGCCTCGCGTATGATACACGTATCTAGGAATGAAACGATGTTCTTTTGCGAGGATTTGTGGTCTATCAAAGCGAATAAAATGGTTAGGTTTATCCAAAGCATGTTCACAACTGCTTTGAAGAGCGCCTATTTTTGGCATCTCCTATATGTTCCTTGACCCTAGTGCCGATGCTCCACTTTGTTTGGCCTATGTAAGATAAACCACACTCACATTCGAGTTTATATACTCCCGCAGTTTGTAAAGGAATATTACTCTTAATAGGTCTCAAGAATTCAATAGAGAAGATGGTTGGAGACTTTCTAACACCCCCAAATCCAACAAACTGCAAGACCCAAGGATACGTCTAATAAAAGTATAGATATTATAAATATAGATTTAGTTACTTTGTACAACAAAACTATAGTATCTCACAATACTGAACGATTTCTCACGGTTTATTTTTAAACAATAGTTCTTATTTTCTTACTATCATAGAATGAATGGAGCAACGAAATGCTGGAATGTAGAGAAACATTCAGTTTTTAACCGACTTCAAAAAAGGAGGAGGTTCTCAATTCGTCTGTATGTATAATTTTTTTTATGTACCTATGTTCACCGATATTTTCATCAATTATAGACGGATTTCAAATTTTTTTTTTTATCAATAAAGTAACAACCTTTAAAATATAACTATGCAATTTTGTTTTTATAAATGTTTAACTTCTTCCAGTCATTTGGTATTAAATACTAATTAAAGTGAAGTGAAACGATTATAATGATTATTAATATTAGTTAGTCTAGTTGCCCATACGATTTTTAGTGTTCCGTAGTCAAAACGGAACCCTTATAGTTTCGCCATATCCGTCTGTCTGTCTGTCTGTCCACGGCTTTGCTCAGAGGTCCTTGATAGTAGAAATCTGGGATTCGGCATTAGTATACATATGAATCACGCCGAGAAAGTCGTACAATAAAATCGTGAAAAATATTTTTGTCAAAAAGTGTCAAATTTTCTTAGTCAAATGTCAATACTGTCGAATTGAGAAACCTCCTTTCTCAAAGTCGGTTAAAAATGACTTTTCAATATTGATTCATACTCTACCACAATAAAAAAATACCGACCAAATTGACCATCTCCTTTTTGAAGTCGATTAAAATGGTGCCCAGATTTGACATCACGACCCAATAATATACGTTCTAACCGCTAAGCAATACCTAGAAAACCTTGAAGAGCAATGAATGCAGTAATTCATTTTCTTCCGGACCATCCATTCAGATAAACGTGTACCTATCAAGGTTGAGAGGTAACACGTAACAGTGATGTAAACATACGCCTTTTATTACGTCTCTGCATATTCCATTGTTATTGGACAATGTAAATAACATGACTTTGTTGACTTCATAAATAAACGTAATAAATATATACGGACAAATCACACAGATTGAGCTAGCCCCAAACTTAGTTCGAGACTTGCGTTATGGGATACTAACTCAACGATACTAGATTTATAATAGATACACATCCAAGACCCAGGCCAATCAGGAAAAGATC
>DVVJ01000168.1:0-18424 GCA_018234505.1 Junonia neildi neildi
AATTTCCGTATATTATGAGGGAAACTACGGAACCCTTCATGCGCGTGGCTCGACACGCACTTGGCTAATTATTTTGTCTTCGTTACATCGTAAATAGCACTTGGCGTCAATAAAGTTTCATAGGAAACAACGCCCAAGTTAGTAGGTACGTGAGTATATAATACCTATTCACAAATTAGAGTGAAAGTTAGGGTTAAACACTATCTTTACATAATATAAGAATTTAGGTGACATTATGTCAATGTTGCTAACAATTAAAAATATTTCTTCCACTAAATTACATAATTATAAAAAAATATATATTTAAAACAATATTAGGATAACAATTATCGTCTGATACTTTTACTTAAAAAAAAATCATCATACGATGTTACGATTTATTTTTTATGTTATAATTGAAAAATCCCACAAAAAAACTGAAACATTTTTACCCTCAAAACCTCAAACAGGCGTGCCCCTGTTTTTCCCCCGTAAGCAACTATGTATACTTTGTGGTTCGTGCACAATTAGGTAGTACTTCTATTTGCTTTTATTGTTGTCTCACAAACATAATAATGCAGTACTGACGTCGGTTCTTCCTGTACTAATATTGACTTTCACTTCGAGTTTAATGTCACTTTCTCTGTGATAACACCATTTTATTGCTACTTAAAGTCAAACAAATGACATACAAAGTATGATATATTAAAATTAATAATATAAATACAATCATTTTGTATATTCTATTAAAAATACCCGTCGAGAATCTTGATAATTTGACTTTTAAAATTGCCTAAATAAAGGCATTATAACTTATCCCCCCCTTTTTTTTAGTTTGCGAGCGCCATTTCTATAATTTATATAGCCTATCGTCGTTACGTGTGCAATACCGCGCAACTACATTTTAACACAAGTTGTAATTTAAACCCAAATACAATAGTGTTTCATTCTAAATTTGAAATTCAAAAAAACCTAGTTACGCGGTATTGCACGCGCAACGACGCTATGTCACTATCACTATTCTGATGAATGCAACGACACATCGTATGTCAAAATCCGTTTAGCGGTTTAGGCTGTAGGGCGTGTCAAAGAAACACACATAGTTACATACATACATAAGCTCGAAAAACATAACCTTCCTTCTGACGCAGTCGGGTAATAAGTTCATTATTCGCTACACTTTCACGTCATCATAACTACTAAACCAACCACTTTAAACTTTTGGAAACAATTAAACAATTCCATTATAAAATAAAATCATTTAGGACAAAGAACTAAAGTGTAAAATAAATTGCAGATTTCGATTGAAACGTTAGTTTTTATACCGCAATGATTCATTGAATGGAAATGAATTTCGAATGTTAAAATGACAAATTGCAAAGTCAACGCAATCAAAGTAAATTGTAGGGGAAAATCGATTTTAGAACTTTTAGGGACATTTTACATCGACTGCGAATACGATGTGATTTTGGAATGAGGAATAGGAGCAGAACAATTGCTTCGAATAAAGTGACACATTTTATAAATCGTCCTAATACATTGTGACGTATTTTCTAAAGTTTTCGATCCCCTTTTCCCGCTCGGTGACGAGAAGTGGGGGACCACTTCTCAATTTTTCCCAATTTCTCACGTAGTTTTCTTTTTTTTATGGGATAAGACGGAAAACGAGCTGACAGATCACCTGATGGAAAGTGATTGCTGTCGCCCATGGACATTTCCAACACCAGAGGAGCTACAAAATGCGTTGCCGGCCTTTTAGGGGAATGGATGGGGAATGGATGGGGAATTAATGGGAAAGGGGTGGGGAATTGGGCCTCCGTGGGTATCACAAATGTGAATTTTGATGAACTTTTTTTAAATATTGACTCAACCACAGTGTAGTGTAGTGTAGTGTACATTGACCCTTAGTATGAACGGACTTCAACAAAAAGCTTGATAATTAAAATCTCTTTAGCGATTTTGACGATTCAGTAAAATTCGATAGCAATTTTATTTTTACTACATCTAAAACATCTGCTATCGACGTCTGTCTTCGCAATGTATTTAGTAAGTTCTTCTAGCTAATTAATATTTATTTAATGTTTGACAAAGTAAACTAAGGTCAAAATTCATTTGAAATTTTATTGATATTCATTGAGATTCACATTTATTAGACTGATAATAAAAATATCAATTTCAGATGGTTTTGACCGTGGCCAGTCATATTGTTCTTCGCTTATCTACGCGGGTCTAACAATAAGTAATGTTAAATATAGACTATATTATTAATTTGTGAAGAAGATCTAAACCTATAAATAAAAGTACATAAAGCATTTAATAAATAGGTTGATATTATCTTCTGTGGAATTGTAATATAAAATATTCAAATATAATATACTTATTTAAATTCGAGAAAAAATTTCCAGCTAAACTTTTTACTATTTTAATTATAATAGCATAGAATAGAAATAGCATTTTATTCGTTTTGCAATTGTATTGTTAAAATTTCTTTGTATAAAATACACTGATATACACCTAAAAATTATTTAGGCTGGATCCAGACTTTAAGCTAAAAGATCGATCTCGGTTCCTTTGCGGTAAAACCTAGTAAAACATTATGGAATGAAACTTGAACTGTCAAGTGCTGGTTAAATCCGATTCTCGTGGGGAAAAAATAACAACAAAAATAAATAGTTCCGTTGAGTTTCCTTGGCGGTTTCTTCTCGGATTTAATTTCCTAAAGTAGATTCAATTGACATTGAAAAAGTAATGTAATATTCCTAATCTGAATAGTCTTTTAAATTAGACACCAGACTTTGTTCTGTATCTACCCTTACTTCCTCGGGGCTAGTATTATTAAAGGAAAACTTCCCTCTAACACAACAAAGATAGCGAAGAATGAACAGCTTATTAAAAAGAACTTACGAAATTTCACTAAAGGAGGCGGAGATGAAAAAAGTTATACAACTGCTTTTTATCTGGCAAAGGCCTTTCTACTTGGTAATTTCCCATTGTAACATGTTTTGCAGGAAAATATTAAACATTTTCACGACGACCGCGCTCTAGTGACGACAAAAGGCTGATATCTTATTTCTTTAACGAACAATTCTGGTATATATTTTAGAAGTATATTTGTATATCTTAAAGTAATTTACTCGTGTGTTATGGTCTGTACCGATGTATTGCAAAAACTAGAAAGTAAGATCATTTTATCAAATACTAGCTGACCCGCACACTTCGTATTGCCTCAATTTAAAACGTTTATATGGGAAATATAAGAGGTTTTTCAAAGGTTTTCAAAGGTTTCTCGGCAATTATTTGATTTTTTCTCGCCTTTTAAACCTTCCCCAGAACTCGACGAACATTTCAAGACCAAGATAACATAAATCCGATCAGTCATTTTTGAGTTTTAGCGAGACTAACGAACAGCGATTCAATTTTATATATAGAGATTGTGTTTAGTTAGGGTTCGAGTTTTTCTCACATTATACTTTAATATTATATTATTTTAATTTAATGTTGCTCTATTACTTTGCAATGGTAAGTTTATTACAATTTACTACATATATAGTAATTATTAGATTTTCCTTTGTTAGTTATATTTTACAGCACCTACTTGTAATGTACGTATTTCTACTAATTTCTACTTAGTTTTCTCTATACTGCTTTAATTGATCCAATATTTTGTAAGTGAAAAAAAAAATATATATTATATTCTAAATTATAAAATAGTAAATACCTCCATACACGATGCCAGTATATGACGTAATTTCGTGTGTTGGCAGCCACTTGCCGAGCAGCGTGTGACTGGCTGGGAACAGGCAAGCTTGTGTCAGGCCCATGAATACTCGGCACGCGCATACTATTTGCCATCCACCCTGAAATCAAGATCTATTAATTTATACTTACATCAGGTCATCAAGTAGCTTTCAATGTTGTTAACCTATTAATTAGAGTCAACAATTTATATAATCATTGGTGCCAAGATTATGTGAGGTGATTTTAAACGAAAGTAATTTTTACTAATAGCAAACTTTGGTACTGCCACTGGGTTGTTTCAAATATTTTAATAGTATGTAATTCATTTTGTGTTCATTTTCTGCGTATTATTTAAATATTTTAGCAGTTCTTTTTTGCACGATCAAAGACTACGCGCAATATTGGATACAGCCCGACACGCTAAGGGCATTAAAAAAATATTGATACACCAAAACTATTCTTACAGTTTAAGTTTTATTTATTTTTGGTAAAACTGTTTTCCCTTTGAAGTACATTTAACGGCTATCCTTTAGTTTGTATTTAACTGGGTGAATAAAATACAATAAAATGCAAATACACTGAAATTCATATAAAGATAATACTTACAAAACGAACTAAAGTCGGAAGAAGAGCGCAAACAACAGCATTCGATAACAATGCGAAGAGTAAAATCGGTTTCCCACCATATCTCTTGGATAAAAGACCAGCGGGTATCTGCATCACGATGTAACCCCAGAAGAATGATGATAGTATTATACCCTGAACCTTTTTGTCCCATTCATATACCTGTAACGGAGATAAAATATTTTTAAATGATTCAAAACAAGTTGGAGGTTCTCAGCTCCAATTTTAGATCTACGTATAAAATGTTAACTGATAAATCGTTATAAATTCAAAAACGTTGATTCTGAACAAAAAAAAAATAGTTAATAAATGACAAAGTTTTGATATAGCAAATAGAAATACGAAAAAAATCCACCGTTTTCTTTTTTTTTATTTATTTCAAATATAATACACACACACATACATACACACACACACACACACACATACACACATACTCACGCACATTTACATTCAGACAAATAATTCTTATAGATTTTTTATAATATCTGTTTTATTTTAAATTTTCTAAGAGTCTTCGTTCGTCTTCTCAGTATTCTACATAAAGTAAGAAGTAAATTAACAGCCTGTATATCTCCAAAACGGGCAAAAGGCCTCTTCTCCCATGAAAAGTAATCCACCGCGCTGCTCCATTGCGGGTTGGCGGTTATATGAACATGTGACGGAATTTCCTCCGGTACAAAATTCCGCACATTGTTTTCCTTTACCGCGAAGCACTAGGCCTTCTCGGCTCTGAAGTATTATATTTTAATTCATTATAATTGAAACTTACAATATCGTCATTTTTCCTCTTCATATCAGTCATAGCGAGTATCGCCACCCCTAAACTGCCGCGTGCGATGAACAATGCGATCATATTCAAACTCATACACAACATCTGAATGTGCCGCACTCCATAGCCAAAATCTGAAATAAAAGATTAAATTTGGTGAAGTTAAAATTGAATATAAAAATCTTTTTATAGAAAAACCGACTTTAAAAGTAAACTGAAAAGTAATAAACAACATATCCTTCTACAAAATATTGAAGTCGGTGCCAAGGAGGTACAATGTTTACGTCGGTGCTAAGTATTTAATAATTATTAAGTGTTTATTAATTGACACCGACTTCAATATATTGCAGAAGGATGTGTTTTTTATTACTTTTCAGTTTATTTTTGAAGTCGGTTTATTTTTTCGTAAAAAGTTATTTATTTTACACTTTTTCGGTACATGTGATAATTAATAGAAATCCATAATAGAATACACACGTCTGTACACTGTGCAAATTATCCATAAGGAATTCCATTATGCGGCCACCAACTCTATATATTCAGTCAACTCCTGTTCAGCACGTTGTGTACGATAACCTACTTTACGCTTTACATAAGTTACAATGGCCTATTGTCAACTACTCATTACCGATTAGAAAGTATAGTTTTTTCCCGATGATATCTGTTAATCGTTGAGGAGTTCTCTTGGTACTCCATCATCAGCTAGACTTCAAAATTTGAGGAGTTCTCTCGATTTCTCCAGGATTCCATCATCAGATCCTGATCTTCTAACAATGGGACCACTTGTGAAACAAAAAAAAATTGTCAAAATGGGCCCAGCCGTCTTCGAATAATTCAGTAACATACATAAAAAAGGCCCACTCGAATTGAGAACCTCCTCCTTTTTTGAAGTGGGTTAATAAATTCCCTTAATGTAAAGGGAAATGATTCCGCGGTTTTTCAAAAATTGGCACCTTACCATGTTCATCATTTTTTGGATTTTTTACCTAAATTTCCTTTTTCTGATGTAGGTTTTGACAGTTTAATGATTTTTACAATGAACTATTGCCTAACCTTCGTAACCACGAGGGCAAGCCACTAACCATTTAAATGAAAATATTTGACCTACTACAAGTAGTAAGTCATGATCACTATTACGTGGTTAAGAAAATGAGCAGATAAGATAGCTTTACGTGCTCTTCGATAGTGGAGAAATTCTCAAGTTCCCTTATTTTTTACCCATTGCTTCCATTTTCCCATTTCCAAGGAAGTCTTAAGGAAAATGTTGGTAAACATGTTCATACACGGTTGTCATCATTTAAAATCAAGAATGTTAGCAAGTGACCAAATTCCTTTAGTAACAACTTGTACACATTCTACAGCTGGGCATAGGTCTCTTCTCCTTATGGTTCCTCCATCAGCGAACTAGTTCGCGAACCAGTTCACTAATGGAATTCACGAACTAGTTCACACACGTTGGCGAATGCTTTCGCTAATGTACCTCCTCAAAATATCAATACTGCATAACTAACCGCAATTGTAAAATAAAATATTTTATATATTTTATATAAATAAATATTTTATGTGTTTAATAGAATATAGAAGTCATTGAGTAAGTTATTTAAGTTATGCAGTATTGATATTTTGAGGCGGTGCATTAGCGACTGCATTCGCCAACGTGTGCGAACTAGTTCGCGAATGCCCGCGAAAGCCATTAGCGAACTGATTCGCGAACTAGTTCGCTGATGTGTGGAGGAGCCATGATATAAATCCTTATAAACAAATTACATCATATTTTTTAATACTTAAGCTAATCTTAATTACTGTCCACAATCTACGGAACGAGATGTTTCATTTGATAATATTAATTTGCCTCTTTGACCCCGTAAGTAGGTGATTAAGTTAACATAAGATATTATGGGCTCAAGTGTGGTATAATTATGTGTTATTTATTGTGGTGTTTTATTAACGGGCTGAGATTTTTTTAGATTAGTTTGTTTTGTGCTGGTTATATGGGTTAGAAATGTGTGATGGGTAACTTTTTGTGAACTTTTTTATGGGATAGGGGCAAACGAGCTGACAGATCACTTGACGGAAAGTGAATATTGCCGCCCATGGACATTTGCAACACCATAGGAGCTACAAACTGCGTTTCCGGCCTTTTAGGGGGAATCTATGGGAAATGAATAGGGAAGAGGTGGGGAATTGGCTCTCCGATAACTTCACTCACGCGGTGAAATACGGCGCAAGCGTTATTTTTCGTCGGCTTTCTGTGAGGCCGTGGTATCACTCCGATCGAGCCTACCCATTCGCGCAAATGTATGGCTCTCTCACGTTAAAATCTTTTCTTGATAAAATGTTAAACTTTTCAATGAACTGTTATTTCACCTATTTAGCCCTCCCATCTAAAGCCTCTTGGCTTCTGCCAATACCACAATAGTACCACTGCTACTTAGGGGTAAAAAATTTTCATACCTACTCTCACACATAAAACAAAAGCAGCGACAAACACATAACCATTTTTTGTCAAATCGGTTAGAAACCCCATCAATATATCATAACGCTATGGGGTAACACGAATCTCACCTGTTCCATTATCTCCCATGACATCGCGTCTCTATTAGATACTTTGGAGAGATACACAAAATTTATGGCTTTTTTATACCATAGATTTAAGGGGTTTTGAATTTCCTCTAATAGTGACAAATAAAATTATCATTATCAAGGTGGAACTAAGTTGACGTTTACCGGATGAGACATTATAATTAATATTTATGCATGTTTGTATAGTCATTATTATTTAGAAATATACATTTTAATGGTCTTATAAATATTGAATACTCAAACAAAATTTAATATTGAAATTATAAGATATTTTATAATCTTAAACATTTATTTAATTTTAAATTTTTTTATGAGCTTAATAAGTACGATCACCTGTATGTTATGTACGAGATTTAACTGATGCGAACTTAAAATGCTTCAGAGATTTAAGACTGCGTTGTCCGCTTCAAACATGCTGTCTACTGTCTACTTCTTCATTCATAAATCGATATCGAAGTGCACTGGTTAAGGCATCTTTAGAAAAATTTCACTAGGGGTTCTGTTAACCCATATAAGCTAGAATACTTACCGTTAAAAAAATTGACTTTGGGACACACTGTATTCCGAAGATATTTAAAAAGTGACATAAGAGTCATCCCAAGTCATTTCTGCCAAGTCAGTCATTTAGAAACACGTCCGCTAATAAGCCACGGCTAATTAAAATAATATATGAATTAATTGACTCATCGAGATTTAATCTCTTATACACTTGGTTATATAATAAAAACGCGGTTAAGTTTCATGTATATATTGTTAAGTTGTTTGTTTGTTTGTTTAGATTGTTTTGGGGCTTTGTTTTAGATTAAATACCGTGATTTGCTTATAATTATGTACTTTAGGTTTGAATTCATCTAAATTTAAAATTCGTTTACTTTTCTTGGAGTTTTTGTACTACTGATTTTAACTATATATGTTTGTACATTTTCCATTTAAACTAAAATTAATTTATAACCTAAACATTAATAAATGACCTTTCTTTGTTTATTATACATATAGTAAAGACTGCAAGATTCTAAAATACAATATACCGTGGGAGAGTCATGCGTTTCCACGAATGGGCCGGCTCGACCGGAGTGATACCACGGCCTCACAGAAAACCAGCGTAAAATGACGCTTGCGTCGTATTTCGCTGCGTGAGTGAGGGTACCGAAGGCCCAATTCCCCACCCTTTACCCATTAATTCCCCAACCATTCCCCCTCCAGGGTGTATGTATAAAAGGTCGCCAACGTATTTTGTAGCTCCTTTGGTGTTGCAAATATCCATGGAAGACAGCATTCACTTTCCACCAGGTGATCTGTCAGCTCGTTTGCCGTCCTATCCCGTAAAAAAAAACTAAAGCACAAAAGTGAAATATTACAGGATAAAAGTTAAAGCAGGTAAAACCGCTGCACACAGCTTAAAGTACTCGAACAGTGCAGGTTTAAATGCATTGCCCTCGGCGGCACTCGAGTCGCGCAAACATTATATAATTTAAATAAACACGATAAAAAGTTACGGGCTCCAGTTTAAAATAAATGAAGCTCCAACTTCAACAATATACACCTTACTACCTTCGATTTAAGGTTCAATATCCCAAAGTTTTGTAGGGTACGAAATTCAATCAACCTTTCCACCCAACATTGCTTAGCACTTTAAATTTAGTGCTGCTAACATTTTTAGTATCTTTTATCGTATTTTCCTTTAAGACTTCCTCGTTTTGAAGGTGTTCTGAAATGTGATAAAACGCTCGTGAGATTCACGACCTGAGGATACTTTCTAGTTACTTCTTGATGTTAACTTTCTCAAATATTTTTATGAAACGCACGAAACAATTTAATTTAATATATTTTTTATTTTTTACGGTTAGTTCCATTTCTACCTTACATTACATCTGAATACAGTAGAGTGCAACAAATGATGCATTTCATTATTAATTTATAGTTGGGGTACATTATGACATTAAAATGTAATAAGAATCGAATCTAACTAGTCTCAAGCATCAGACCTCGGGCATCTATACAAACACTCTTTGTTATAAGTTTATTAAGAATAAATCAATAAAACTGAAAACTAAATTTTTCGGCATTTTTTAAAGTTCAAGATCTGTGTGTTTTAAACAAATTACAGTAGGTCCCAAAGACTTCAAAAGCTAAGTTTACATGGAATTTTGGGAAGAAATTTTATTTTTTGTAATAGATAAAAATAAAAAACCAAAATCTCGTTCTTTTTTTACTTTTTCATAGATTTTGAGGACAGTAAAATTAATTTTATTATCTACAACTTCACCGTATAACATTTTATGAAAAAATGTTCTCGTAATGGACCGAAAAAAAGAGATTTTATTTTTCCTTTCATATTTGTTATATTAAATTATCTACAATTCAGAACGTTTCATTTGACTATAAATTAGTTTTTTTAAGAACCTATTTGCACTGGTCTATAATTATAAAATGTTGCATAAATCTAACAAGCGTAGGTATATAATAATAATAATATTAAGCGCAAAATCTTTGTGTTTGATATCTTCTAACTTTTGGATGAATAGCCTTGAGGACTTCAGCCAATTCTTCATCTGTTGTGGTATTTTTTCTTGACATCAGCCATTTCGTGTTGCCGCGCATAAAACACTTTTGATACAGCATATAATCTTCATTCACTTTCTCAAAAACCCGCGCTTCGTACTGCTCCTTTCTAGCGAAAACAGACTTCGGATCGAATATATGGAACTCGGCTTCCTTATGTCCCGTCAGCATTCCTTTATAATTGCCTCGGTCTCGGTCCACAAGGATTGGATTATCTTCGAAGGAATACGGGTTCTCTAAATTGTAATAGTCCACATATTTCTGCACTTCTTCAGCTGTAGGTTTCGTGATTACACTTTTAACACAAATCGATGAAGGCGGCAGGTTCAGTACATGGGAGAACTTGTAAACTTCATACCAGGTTCCAATTAGGAAATCGTTGTCTAGATCATTGGAGTAGGTGCTAATACAGGCTTTGTCCACATCACTTAAAGGTGTTACAGTTTGTAATATTGCAAACACGAATATTAAATTCAGAACAAACATCTTGAATGGTCAATTGTTATCTAAATTAATTTGATTAATTTGCGTAATATTTATAGCTACTGTAATGCAGTCTTCTCTGATAAGCTACAATGTGTGCGAATGACTAAGTAATATAACGAATCTGATAGTACATTTGTTTGTTTGTCCCAATTGAATTAGGCATCTGTTTGCTTTAACATTCTTGCGACAAAATGTCAAAACTTGATAATTACAAGAAGAGATAAGGGGTGTCCTCTGGGTAAAAAATATACTTTTTATGGATAGTGGTAATCCGTTAAAAGTAGACTTATCCATTGAAACTAGACACAATTTTATCAAGTAGACTCTCAACCGAAACTGTGGCTAGATTAAACTAACATTATTAGTCACGTCTGCAGAAAAAAATAACCTTTAAATAATATTTTTTAAGTATAAAAATAAATAATTAATTTTAAAACCGTCGTCAAGCTTAATTGCAATAATCATAATCAATCTTTTGTTGTTATCATCAGTATGTATCAGTGTAGGTAGTTATCATCAGATGATTTTTAAATGTAAACACCTTTTTTTTTTGTTTGTTGACGCAGGGTAAATCTTCATAGATACCCGACTCCTGGGGGGGATGTCGGGTTATGTAAGATTGCACTCACTAAACCCCCTTGCGATGGCCGTCACAGCACGGAAAACGGAGAGGTTACGGGATCGCTTTCGCAGCACATCCGAGGCCTCTCCCGATCGAAAATTATACTTACGGAAACGTCTTAAAATAGTAAAATCATCTTCTTGTAAAAAGTAGACTAAGAAGCTTAATTCACCACGATTGCTATTTCTGTTTGTCGGAAATACAGATATACGTATGTACCTACTCATATACATACAACATAATGAAATATCCACATTAATATTTGTTATGACACGAGCAGTTTTACTCACAAAAAAAGATCACAATGTGTTATCGATCTATCAGTCAAATTGATAAAGATTCATTGACTAAGATTTATTTGAGCAAATTTTTCTTGCATTGGTACTGATCCAAGCTGCTAAAATTACCAGCGTTGAATAATGAATGAACCAGTAAAACGATTTTAAATTTTGCGTTCGTCACATTTCCGTGCTATTTCGGAAGATGGAGACGTCAGCTGGCGTCATCTCCTCATGAAGGTCAGCGGATGGTCACGAGGTCAGAACTGAGACTGGGATAAACAATTGACGTATGTCATGCCATCTTTAGATTTCCCGTTAATGAACACTTTTAACAAAACAATTGAACTGGGCTATTTATAAACGTCTAAAAATCGCCGCGTCTGTCTGATTCTGTGTGTGTTTGTTTGTCTGTTTAATAGTTTCCATTTGAAAATCGCTTAATTATAAAACAGGCCGGGTAAAGCCGGGGAAACTCACTAGTTATTTTATGTAAATGCACTAAGCGATAACTTACAGCATAATTCTGCTCTAAGCAAAAAAATACATGTTGAACAGCATTTTCGTAGGTATTTCAGACCTTTTCATGGTGCTTTACGTCAGAGTGAAGACAGGCGTTAATTCAAAGGCTTATATTAAAAAAAATAACCTTATCCTTGGTTTGAAGTCACAAACATCGATTATAATGTTCGTATTCTGATTTCATGAAACTTAGCGTGGCTTAAACTGATTTTTTCCACAAAGAAAAATCCGCTAGGAAAAACACAACCATTAATTTTAACTTATATAGATATCATTTCGATCTAACTCTACCATAATTTCATTACATTTTGATCAATGGTTAAAAACGCATAAACAGATAAAGAAACATTCATTTCAAATTATAAACCCTTGAAATTACATAGATAGGGTAGAAACATATCTATCCATCTGTTCGTTACATAGTTTTTCGTATAAAAGTTCCGTACGACCGCTCACCCTAGCTAGAGCAATTTAAAAATTCGTAGAAGCGTTGTGACAGACAATTTGGTTATTTGGAACGCACTTCCTACAATTTGTCGTGGGAAGGACCGACGGATGTGACCGAGGCAGGCGCGGTGCACCTTTTCGGTGAAATGTGTTGTTTTTTCCTTAAACCTTGAATTTGTGACATAAATAATGATTATACCTTAGGTATTTTATAGGTGGGTAGGTACCTTAGGTATATTTAGTTTTTGTTATTCTTTTTTTTATTTGATTTTGTATCAAGATTAATATCTTACTTGAGTTTTTAATTAAGAAACGACACCGTTTTATTAAAAAAATAAATATTTTATAATAAAATACTTGTGATATAAATTTGAAATTTTGTTCCAATGAATATATGAGATACATACTTTTTCATGCAAAAATATATTTTTTTATTTTTTAATTATTTTTTATAATATATACCTAATAGGTAACAATTTATATACGTACATATTACATATTACCGAGGAAGTGCGTTACAGCTAGATGACCTTGCATCATACTTAGACCTCTTATTAGAACTATCTAAGTCAAACCTTGGATTATATTCAGAGAGACATCTTATAGTCATCAACAAATGTTTTTTTTTCAGAAGTCTAAAATGTTTTTCCCCCCTGCTTTAGTACGGTGAATGCGTAGCGTTCTTGTTCATGGAAGCGCGCCGGAAACACTGCAATTTACCCGCCTTTCAACTGCACATGCCGTCCTATACACAATTCAACACAAAATGCGACACGCCATTTTAGCAACATTAACAACGACATACAGCATATTTTCCCGTGAATTTTTATTTGAGTACCACCTTAATTTCGAAATTGTATCGTATTTTTAACAGTAAAAACGCAATTGTTCATTGTTATTACTTATTTACGTTGCTATTTTCTGCAAATAAATGTTCCGTAAATATTTAGATTCAAAACTCTGCGACTCTGCGTATTGAGATAAACAAGGTCTTATTCAATTAAAAGTCTTATTTATGGTTTAAAGCGTTTATTTAATTTTGTATTTCTCCATAACTTACTTAAACACCATTGTAGCCGAAGAAAACAAAGCCAAATAAAACAATCATAACTGCAAACGAGACTATAATGTGAAAATTTTCTTTGGTTATATCATCACGAGATGGCGAAAGCTGAAAAGAAAAATTTGTAATTCATGTTCAATTATGTAAAAAGTATTTAAGTATAGTCTGTGTGAAATTCTATTCAATTGAATTAAAAAGCGGTGTGGAACAAACGAGGTAGAAAAATACCGACTGAATTGATAGCCTCCTCTTGAAGAAGTTGAAGAAGAATTTCATGAATTCCCTTTCTTTTAACATGGGACATGCAAAATCCTGAACGCATGCGACAGCGATCTCGCAGCCTTCCGTTTCCGTGCCGATGGCGGCCATTGCAGTTTTTAATTAGTGCCATCTCACATAACCCGATCTCCCCCCAGGAGTAGAGTATCTATAAAGATTAAGCCTGCCTACAAAACAAACATGCGTATAATAGTTACCGGTTCAGCAAGAGAGATTACAGCAGGGTCCTGGCAGCTGACCGCAGGGCCCACATCCCCCAGTGGTTGGGGCACACGGCTGGTAGGAGTACAGGCAGTAGCCGCCACCTTGCGGCCCTCCCACGAAACCTCCGTAGTATACACGCATGGCGGGAAAATGATACACGATTTTTCAGCTATGAGAAAATATAGTCTGGGAGGCGGAAAATATTAAAATTGAATTGTCAGTTTAAGTTTTGTTTTAATGCTGTCAAGTTTATTTGTGGCCAGTGTTTATTTATTTTTACTAAACATAAATTACAATCTCAGTTTTAAATTAAATATAAGTAGGTATAACTCCTGTACTAACATGTAGTATTTCATTTAAAATATTTTGATAAAAAAATTTTCATGTACCTAAGGCAAAATTTAATCTGGTAAATAATATATTATCTACCTTTCATTTCTATTTTTTTACGAATGAATTTTGAAATTTGAATGTCATCTACAAATGAGATTTGCCAACTTCATTTAAAAAAATAAAAAAATAGGTACATTCACTTTCATTTGGCTTTCCTAAGAATAAAATTATAAGTTTTAGTATATTGAAAAACACAGTAAAGGTTTGTTTCAAATCTACATACAAAATGCCGTATCAATACGGTTGCTACCGCGACTTCAACATCGGTGCCTTCGCCCGATGCCCGGGAGGCTGTGACCCTCCTATGACGAGATGCTGCCTGCCTTGCGTCCAGGGAGGGTGCTGCTCACCTGTTGGACCCTGTTTCAACTGCCACTAAAGATTTGAACAAATAAAATGTGCCATTCTACTTCTACAAATATCAATCAATACATGTCGAATTTACAGAAGCTATAATAGTTTTATGTTCTATAAATAAACCTTTCTACAATAATGTTTCTTTAATTGCGAAACTTGAATGCGTGGAACATAATTCTTAAAACAGGCGAATATAATATTCTTTAAAAGTTAATGATAGAAATCTCACAAAAGTTGTATCTTACTTTACGAACTATTTCGACATTTGCAATATGATTATGCATGTTATAAACCATACTAGAAATAATTCCAATTAATTTAATTGGACCGCGTAATGCGAATTCATAATCATTTTATGGAAATCATAGGATATGCAACGGGTTTAATTAGCGAATAACAGAGCACGGGTTATTCAATTAGTCGTGTAATGAATCCGACTTGTGCATTCATTACGTGAATTCACCACGACCAGTACAGCATTTGAATATCAAATGAGAACAGCCTCCAAGCGTACTTTGTTTATTTTGCTTCGGAAACTACGCGCTCGTACCGAATATTTCGGAGTATTTCAACAATAACGTTAATAACTTAATAGGCTTACTAACAGAATTACTGGTAGTTTAGTGTACAAAATATTTAAGCTTATTTTATGACTGGTTTGTTTAATTATTTTATTTATTTAATAACTTTACTTACTTTTATAATATACCTATGCTCTGAGTTTGGTAAGGGTACCTATGTTTTGTTGCAAAAGCGATCCCGTAGCCTCTCCGTTTTCCGTGCTGCGGCGGCCATCGCAGGGGGTTTTAGTGAGTGCAATCTCACATAACCCGACATCCCCCCCCCCCCAGGAGTCGTGTATCTATGAAGATTTATTTTATGTTTATAAAAGTGCATCGAAATCGGTGCATTAATTGGAGTACTAAAATGTCATCACACCACAGACACACGTCAAAGTTAAAGTTAAAACACCTCTTTTTATTTAAAAAAAAACCTCTAAGCCTCCCCGTTTCTTCAATTACTTTCTGCGACTCTTCTTCCCTTAATTCTATGTTTCGTTAACATTACATTTGTGGATCCTTTAATATGAAGATGACCTAACTCCTCGTTTGTCTGCTATTTATAATTACCAAAAAATAATTATAACTATTCAGCCCTTTCAGTCGTTATATTTAATAAAAAAATCCAATACTAAGAACGTAAAACATTATGATATCAGTTAATCTAGTTTACGACATCATTTACTCAGAAACGAAGATTATAGCGATTATTATTTACATTTACACAACAATTCGGATTAAATCGAAATAGCCGTAAAAACCATGGTAGTAAAAATATATTGTAAACGGCAACATGAAACTAATTAACATAAACACGGGCTGATAATGTAAAAGTGAAAGTGCAGTGAAATATCGCCTATTTACATGTAACAGACGTGTATTTAATTATTTTTTAAAGTAAAACATTTTTTATGTACCTCAATTAAAATTTTCGTTTATTCATGTAATTTTTTTTATTTATGCTGAAAAAAAATTAATAAAACGTCAAGGGTTGGTTTATAAACCTTTTTTATTATACTTACTACATCATTAGTTATTATATTATATTATATTATTGTCTATTGTACAATTTCTTTCTGGTAAATCCTAAAAAAATGTAGTACCAATAATACTAGTGTATTGTACAATAAAGCATTTCAATTCCTAACAATTTAGTAAAAGTGAACCAGACTTGCACTTAGCCATTTTAACCAACTGGATCCACTCAATAACACAATAGCGGAAACATTATAACGTACACATTTGATACCTTTAAACTGCATGCTTTATTTAGAACAAAATATAATATCTAGATTATAACAATACCTTCCCACTTTACCGTAAATGGAAACCACAATTGTCGACACAATAGCACGGATAATACGCGAACAATGCCTTTGTACTGCGACCCTTCAACCCACGTGATTCTATGAAATGATTCCCCTTTGATACTGAGCCATACATAGTTACACTAACAGGAAAATATTTCAATGGTCATGTTCTATACAATAAGTATCATAAATTGAAGGGTATGTTTCTAATATTGATATAAGTAAGCTTTTTACTAAACACGTATGTATTTTTTTGTATACTTAAACTTAGGGACCGGGTTATATGCATATGCATATATGCATATGTATTTGTATACATCTGACACTTTTTGGGAATAATGCAGGTTTCAGCCATTTCTTGGAAAAATTGCATATTTTAGCCATTGTTGTCGGTTTTAATTGCATATTTCACCTAAAAATCAAGGGTAAAATGCATATTTTCAACGTTTTTGCCTCGAGCTTCGAACTGTTTTGGTTGACAACCCTTTTTTTTCTTTTTTAGTCAGCACTAATTTCATCGCGAAAAAGTACGTTTAAATTTAAGTGAAAGATGAGATGTTTGTGTTTATCGGTAATTGTACCTATTTTTGCCATTTTTTCGGTAAAAATGATATGCATTTGCTTATTTTTTGCATATTTCGCCATTGTTGGTGCATATTTCAGGTATTTTTCGTGCATATCTTCATGCATATAATGACCATTTTATGTTGCATATAATCCGGTATCTACTCATAACAAAACACTAATTATTATAATTTCGTCTGTCTGTCTGTTTTGGCTAATTATCTACCAAGTTTGCCAAAACTTTTAAACGTTTAAAAGGATTTTTAAGGGTTTTTCACTGGCAAATACCTGATGCAGTAATTATTAAAATATAAATAGGGTTTTATGCAAAAAACAAGACAAGTTTTTTTTTGCTTGCGTATTCGTAGAATCGAAAACGCTAATTAATACTAAAGTAATTGTAAGAACATTTACAAGGTTCATGTAATTAATTGACTGACAACGTTATTTATGTTTTAATTATTCGTCGAATGCTGGACGTTTTCGATCTAAAAATAATTTTCAATTTAAATTATCACCTAATGAAACCTTCACGAGTAATGTTTTCTAGGAAAAAGGTAACGATATCTATATATATAGCTGTGGAATTCAGATAATATCTATTCCAAATGAATATAACTGATTTAGAAAAAAAAAACTGCCAAAACACAAAAACTGATTTGCAATAACAAATCAATTAACTCAAACAAATCGATTTTTTGCAATAATTCTATTTAAAGTTTGCAAATATCATAATGAATTCATTGATAAGATATTCATTAAAAGTATTTATCCATACATCGCGTTATTTCTGTCAGTTCCTGTTGTTATCTGATCATGACAAAGTCACTTCCGCCAGCACACCTTGCACTTTGACAGCCGTGCGACAACTCCGTTATAATCGAGTAACGTTTCGAATATTAAGTTCTATAAAGGAAATAGTGAATGAAGCTATATAAAAAAAAACGTAAAACGTAACACAACCTGTACATATCCCACTGCTGGGCATAGGCCTCTTCTCCTAATAGGGAGAAGTTATGGAGCTTAATCCACCACGCTGATCCACTGCGGATTGGTGGATATACATGTGTCAGAATTTCTT
>DVVJ01000169.1:0-18407 GCA_018234505.1 Junonia neildi neildi
GCGTAGCTCAACTGCATAGAATGGTTTTTATCTATAGAAGTTCTGCCTCTTCTTACGTAGTATTGTATACTCTTTGGTCGACTAAA
Organism: Junonia neildi neildi; assembly: GCA_018234505.1. Taxonomy (NCBI): domain Eukaryota; kingdom Metazoa; phylum Arthropoda; class Insecta; order Lepidoptera; family Nymphalidae; genus Junonia; species Junonia neildi. Next base: position 87 of record DVVJ01000169.1, read on the forward strand.
TTGAGTATTGACATTTAACTTTCAATGGTCGTAAAAATAAATATTTGAATTTTTCATATTATAATAAGAATTCTACTAAGTAATTTATTCTCCAAACGGCCTCGGCCCTGGTCGAACAGGAAGGTATAATTTATTATGTCCATGTAGATTTGTAGTAAGACGTGTTTTTAGTCTTGTTTATCGAACAGTAATTTAATAAATAAAATAAAAGTCAATAAAAATAAACAAAACTCTACACAGAATGAGGTGGACTGTACACATAGAAGGTGGACCTAGACGTGTTAATCACGCAGCTGTGTGTATTGGAGACAAAATATATTCTTTCGGTGGATATTGTTCAACTGAAGAATATAAAGATTGGGAGCCAATACCAGTCCACGTATTGGATACTTCAACATTAAGGTGGGCGCCTATAAATTACAAGAAGAATGATGTCGTGCCTTTCCAAAGGTATGGCCATACAGCAGTAGCACATGGTCACAAGGTATCTAACTTATTGCTTTGGTTTGTCCAATAGTATTTTACTATGTAACTTCTGTTAGTTATTTTTTAAATATATATCTATTTGTATCCAGGTTTATATGTGGGGTGGAAGAAACAATGCAGTAGCATGTGACACATTATCTTGTTTCGACACAAAAAAATTAGAATGGAGTACCCCTTCAGTAACTGGAATGCTGCCTTATGCCAAGGATGGGCATTCTGCTTGTATTATTAGAAACAAAATGTATATATTTGGAGGCTTTGAGTATCTCACAGACCAATACTCACAAGATGTTCACTGTTTAGACTTAGATACTATGCAATGGAGGTTTATTAATGTACATGGTACACCACCATCGCATAGGGATTTTCACACAGCAGTGGCCTATAATGACAGAATGTATATCTTTGGAGGCAGAGGTGACTTGAACAGTCCATATAATTCTGAAGAAGAAATATACTGTCCTCAAGTTTATTATTTAGATACAATTTCTGAAACTTGGGTAAATGCCAATGCTAGTGGTATTTGGCCTGAAGCAAGACGAAGCCATTCTGCTTGTAAGTTTAAAAATTTACAAATGTGTGTGTTCTTAAGAAGTACAATATATTTTTTTTGTATTTTATGTGCTTATTTTTAGGGCTATACAATGACTTTATGTACATCTTTGGAGGACTAAATGCTAAAACAAAGACACATTTCAATGATCTTTACCGATATTCAATAAAAGGAAATTATTGGGAATACCTCAATGTGCATGGTGTAGGACCCTGCAAGAGAAGACGACAAGCATGCCTTATTTATAAAGACAAAGTATATTTATTTGGAGGAACAAGGTTATCTAGTTTTTGTATATTAATTGATAACTGATTATATAACAAAACCTAAATAATTGACAATAAGAATGACTTTATTTAAAATTCCTTTAATTGAAAACTCACCTTATTAATATTGAATTTATTATGTTAACTTTATTTCTTCTATAATTTCAGTCCATGTTCACACAATAACAACAGTAGGCAAGTGGACGATGCAGATGATAATCCTGAAAGGCTTATAGACAACAGTGACCTGCATGTACTAGATTATTCACCAACACTGAAGACACTCAGCATTCTATGTGTCTTGGAACACAATTTGGATCAATCATCACTACCAAGAGATATTATGTAAGTCACTAAATATAAGTATGACAATAAAATTGGGATTAAATTAAATATAAAATTGATATTGATATCTTATTGAAGTTGGTTAAAATTTTTATTTTTATTAGTTTTTAATTTGGAGTCTTGAGGAAACCTAGCTTGAAAATTTGCCATGATTTTAAAATATTTTTTCTATAACACTGCAATCTGCAAACTCCGAAAACTGCAAAGCTAGAGATTTTATATAATTTAAGAGACAGTAGAAGTTCCACACTTTCACTTCTCATTAAATCAATTAATTAATAACAGCAGGGCCAAATACTCTAAAATAAATTGAAAAAAAAAACGGTTATAATCATGACAATTTCTTTTTAAAACAATTGCATTTGTCTTTTTTTCAGAATTGATATTAGAATGATGACTTTACCAAATCGTATCAGCAGGCCGATAAATCAAGCTGGTTGACTTGTAAATATTTGTAGAGGAGTAAATTCAATATTTATAATTGCATGTATAACATGAAAACACTTGAATATTATGAATCAATCTTATTTAGATGACATTAAATATTGTTTCATTTGTTTTACAAATGCGTTGTAATTTGAACCTTGTAATTCAAAATTTCATTTGGATTTAAGAGTTTTTATAGTTAAATGCAACGAACAACGACTTTAATAAAAAAATGTATGTGGTATTTAACTTTAAAAGAATAACCGGCTTCAAAAGTTGAAATTAAGGTCCGGAGCCGATCGCTGATTTTTATGTCTGTTTGTAAAATTAAATTTATGATATTTTTTCTATTGTCTTGAAAACCACAATGTATGTGGTTGCCATAGTTACGTTTCCTTTACGAAATTTCTAAACGACTGTCCCTAGCAAAGAAAATTTTGCATGTGTTAATCCGACAAACGTCAACCCCCACATAGACATCGTACAAATGGAATGCTATTGGCCAGCCAGCGGGGAAGGCGCGCAGGACGGGTGTGGTGCGCCTCCCGCAGATTTTTACGTCCCTCTAATACCTATTTTTGTGTTTTGCGCAGCGTAATGTGCTAAGTTCAAATTTTCAAGTTCCGTGGCAACAACTATACTATCCTAACTATTATTACAAACTAGTGGACCCGACAGACGTTGTCATGTCAACCAAAGTGTCATTATAGCGTCTTTATTTTACATTTTTGAATAGAAATTTTATTTCCGATTTTTTTTTCATTTTGTTACCGTTTATACCTTCCCTGGACTTTCACGATTATTTCAAGAATAAAATCATCCAAATCGGTTCAGCCGTTCTCGAGTTTTAGCGAGACTAAAGAACAGCAATTCATTTTTATATATAGTGATGTAAAAGTTTGTTTGGTTTTTCGTCCGCTTTATTGCCGTAATCACTGAACTGATTGCTATGAAATTTTACAATTGTAAAACTGTCTACCCGGTGCAACTGTGCTGTCAAAATCGTTAATAACATTAAAATCGTATCGCAGATCGTCCCCGGCGGCGTGGCGGCGCGCTCCGGCAAGCTGCGCATGGGCGACCGCCTACTGCGTGTGAACGGTACCGAACTAGCGGGAGCGACGCATAGAGATGCCGTGCAGCTCCTGTTGCAGCCCGGCGCCGCGCTCGTGCTCACCGTGCGCCACGACCCGCTGCCGCCCGGCTTCCAGGTGAGATACCGCTGCCGTCCGCTTGAGCAGTACGATGGACATTCGCCTAAATTGTGGGGTTTTTATTGACATGGCATATTTGAATAAAATTAGCAGTTATAGAAATTGACGGTAGAAGTGAATTTGCATGATATTTCACTCAATGTAACTAACGGGTAGTCAAAAAAGTAGCATTCGAAAAGTATTTTTTTTGAAAAATGTAACTAAGGCGCGCAGCACATTGCGTGTGCGCCAGTCATGAGCATGTCGGAGACGCAAACTTTTAAGGCTTTCATCTACCAAAACATACCCAACGCAACTAAGGATTTTACACTTCAAAAATAATATTAAATTTAATAATTGTATAAAACATGTCAATAAAAACATTCACTTTAAGAAATGTACATCTGTACGTTTTCTTTGGACGGGGAGTTACTCATTCATGACACAGGATTCGCCATCTTTCATAACCATTGATTCATACATGTTAGTTTCTAGATATATTGGTGTTGTAATCATCATTACCTGATGACAGCTTTTAAGTCTTAATTTCATACACTCAAAATAGATTACTATAAATACTTTTAAAAGTAATGTTTTCTAGGTGTTATTCCGTTAAACATATCATTATAATTAGTAAATATAATACATTATAACGATAAATTGTAACACGCAACAAACGAATCTAATACAAAGATTTATTTTTTGACTTGGCGATCCTGTGTCATTCGTGCAGTAAGTTATGTTATACTAATGATTGTAAAATGAGTGACAGACAGCTTTATTGGTTTGTGAGTTGAAGCAGTCGCATTGCAAGTTACTTGATTAGAATGTAATTTCATTTTTACAAACATCTATTGCAACGACATACACTTATGAATCGCAACATATGCATGATTGCAAGTTGTTGGAATCATTAAAACAGCGATAAAGTATATTTTTATGAGTATGTTATGACGTAGTACACAAATGCTTACGTAGTTTTTGGCAACATGCGAGTAAAATATGCATAGTGCTTAACACCGACATACAACATGGATGCCACGAGACTATGTGTTGCGAAAACTAACGCTTCATATGGTAGGGCATTGATTAGAATTAAACAGATCTAAGAACCAAAATTTTAATTTTTGTTATAAAAGGATATAATCTTGTTCTTTTCCACACGTGCGCACTTCGGCCAACACAACACAAATACAGGGTCTCATTCAAGTTGAGATTGTTAACGCAACTGTAAGTGTGAAAGTCACATGAACTCGAACATCTGTGTGTTTATCAGATTATTTTGTCAAAATTCCCCTGTCCCAGTACCTTCGTGTGCTCAACCGTCGTCGTAATATTAAGCTTCACTCTATTAGAGCGTGACTATGACCCCAATATATTTTAATGCTATATTATACTTTACAATCAAATATATTTTTAGCTTTAAGCTTATGAATCCTATTGAGGCTTTCTTTTTTTTAAATATCTATGTTTTACTTAGTTGATATCTTTGGTAAAAAGCGTATTTGAAAATGTGCAAATATGCGCCTTAATGTGTATAAATGTTTGCATGCTCGTGTTGGCTTTGCATGATGTGTGAGTGTTCGTGATGACGTAGTTATTTTGTGCGGTTTGTGTTACATGTAAATTTAAAAATCAGAGTCACTCAAAACAAAAGTGCCTAAATTTTTATTTTTAAAGCTTTTTACAAATGACACTTTTAACGATCTTACTATTTTAATATTTCGCACGATGTATGTCAACAGATTTAAATATAACAGTATGTCGTGTCGAAAATTTTATTAGTATGATCGTTAATCTTATTGTTACTTATTTAAGCTAAGGTATTAATATTTGTTATGATTTTAATAGGACCTAACGATAGTAAAACAAGAGGGAGAAAAACTCGGAATGCATATTAAGGGTGGTCTAAACGGTCAACGCGGCAACCCTAACGATCCTAACGATGAAGGAGTTTTCATATCGAAAATAAACAGTGGCGGCGCGGCAAGGCGAGATGGTAGACTCAAGGTAATACTTAAATTTATGTCTTTAAATTTTGTAACAATGTGTTTAAAAAAATAAGATAGTAAAATTATTTCAAATTGTTTATTTTATTATTTTGTGTTATTCCACACGTGGGGAAATAATATTAAACTTAAATAACAAATCAAAAATTCGCGGCACAACTGCTGGGAAAAGGTCTCATTTCCTTGAATTTTATCTTGGAAACGGCTGCAACGATTTCGCTGAATTCGTTAGGAGGTGTTTATCGAAAAATGCGCTTACGAAAGCGATCCCGCAGCCTCTTTGTTTCCGTGCTAATGGCGCGCATGGCAGGGGTTATTAGTGTGTGTAATCTCACATAGCCCAATCTCCCCCCAGGAGTCGGGTATCTATGCAGACTTACTCTGCGTCAGTGTAGGGCGTAATTAACTATATTTTGTAATCAGATTAATAACTAAGATTCAAAGTAGTTAACTACATGTAATCATAACTACATGTAGTACCTAGTTTACTACAAGTAACTACATGTAGTTCAACTACTTTTTACGATTATTTTATGTAGTTAGTAATCGTGGTTACTAGCTACTTAATGTAATCGTAGCTAGATTACATTTTGCCCAACACTGCTCTGCGTCAATAAAAATAAAAATAGTGTGCTTAGGTAATTAACGTACGTCCCGCAGGTGGGCATGCGGCTGCTGGAGGTGAACGGCGTGTCGCTGCTGGGCGCGACGCACGCGGAGGCGGTCAACGCGCTGCGCTCCGCCACGCACGCGCCGCTCCGCCTCGTCGTCTGCCACGGGTACTCGCGACCCGAGAAGTACACCGTGAGTTACTAGCACTGCTACACGATAGATGATGTATTGCTGTATATCAGATACCTATAAAAATATATATTTACACGCTAGGTGAATAGACATTCACTAGATGTATTGCTGTTTCTAATATTTTTGAACGAAAAATTCTTGTTTATTTATATATAGCGACATAATATGCGATCTCGGACACGTCTGTAACATTTTAAAAACGCTGTAATCTATATAAAACAGGAATTTGAATCCGCAGCTTAAGCTACACCGTGACAGAGTTTACGCCAGTTGAGCTATTAGTAGCAGGTCACGACACACGTGATATCGATATTCTTGATATGATGATTTTTATAGACGGAACACCATTATGACATCATCTGTCTTTAAAATTCATCATCGTTCTGAGAACATTTGTTGTAAAGTAAATAATAATTAGAGATGATTTAAAGCAATTAATTTATATCAAGTTTTCCCTTGCTTGTGGCTAAAACGCACTATAGTTATATCGCCTGTATAAGCATTGAAATATGCTTTACTGTATGATTTGATTATTCCACAAAATACATTCACTAGTCTATAATCTATATTATATCAAGATCAAAACGCATGTTTTGTTTGCTATACTTTTGAAATATTATGTACAAATTATATCACACATTAAGTAATATGTTATGCTAAGTCACGCCAGTGTAGTGATAGCACAGAGTGAGATAGAACGCATGTTTGAACAGACGGGCAGCGAGAGCGGCACAGCTGATACAGGCGGCTCTCTTTCTCACTCCACATCGAGTCTCGACAGAGATGAAACGCTGCACCAGCATCAACAGGTTTGAATACGGGCTTTTTATTTTATTAAATGTATTTTTCTCGATTTTTTAATCACTTTTATGTTTCATTTTTGTTAAGAAAGTAGTTCTAAATTTTATTTTTCTATTGCCGATATATGTTAAAATTGATGTATGATAACGTTTACATATATGTCTGTGTATCGTAGGAGCAGCCCGTTCGTCAAGATTTAGTTGAGTTTGAATACGAGAAACAAGTCGCAGAAATGAGGGAAAAAACTACCCCAGAAAAGGTAAATACTACATAAAAGATAACAACATATTTTGAAATTGCCTAAAAAAGTATTACTTTTATCGCAAGATTTGTGTGGTTGTTGTACAGCAGCCATGCTGGCACCGCATTATACAAACACTAGCTGCGACTCTCGCGCTTGAAATGATTGTATGTAATTCCCACGGGAACTTTGAGTTTCTCGGGATTAAGCTTATATTCTAATCTATGGCATAGGTCAGTATTATTTCAACTTATGGCCAAATTATTTACCCACGCGTGTAACAACACGAACTAATAAATAAACAATTCAAAATGTTTCCGTCAAAACTCGCCGTTACATTCTATACTTGAAAGTAACATAGTTGTCCCCTGCTTTAAAAGCTAAAGAGTTCTAATAGGAACCGTTTGTCAGGTGATGGACATAGTGCACGCGGTGGAGAGCATCGCGCTGGAGCCGGCGCCCACGTCGCCCGAGCCGCAGCACAAGACCACCACCGTCGTCATGTCCAAGCACACGCTCCAGCCTCAGGTGCGTACACACACACGCACACACACTCTGCGTACTGCCCGCCGGTAGACCGAACGATATAGGGGACATCTATAAATTACGTCACGCGTGTTTCAACACTTTGTAACATGGAGGATGTTACAGGTTGTCACATTTTTTAAACAGGGGAGGGGGGTGTGACGTCATACATTTAATTTTTTTTAATCAGTGAACATCTTTGTGAGACAGCACTAGCATAAACAGAAATAAAAAAAACAAAAAACATAAAATAAGAATACAATTAAATAATATCTAATGAAGATTACAAAAAAGAAGGTATAAATAAATGTATTTTATGCAGGTATTTTAAATAATAGATAGATTTCGTAAATGTTTAATGTATTGCGCATATGAGTTTAGCGTTTGAGTATTTAAAATTTTAACATGTAATGTCACAAAGCTTTTCCCCTGGCCATTTTTACATAATACATGTCACGATTTCGTGATATCGCTCTTCCTCTTTAAGGTGTGACGTAATTTATAGATAACCCTAAACGGCGTGTTCCGCAACACAATCCAATGTGCCTCGTGCGAGAAGTGAGAAAAACTCGCACTAAACACACGGGAAAACTACTCTCTTAATGAAACCGTGCAGACATAGACTCGCTGTATTGAGATTTTCGAAGTTTCAGTTTTTGATTCGTTTCGGAACACACGTATTGTGTAACGCTAATCGATGGCTTTTGCTATTAAAGGCTTATCGACGCTAAATTCTTTAAATATTAATAGATAAAATAATCTCTATTATTTACAATTACATCGAAGATACTTTGACCTCTTTTGTTTGATTATAAAGATTTGATTATAACTTAAACATTAACTAAATTTTTGGCATGGAAGTGAAGTATATGTAGTTTTGTAGCAAACTCTTTAAACGAATAACAGTTTTAGGTTTTATTTAACAAATTTACCTTATTTCTGCACGTCGGTTTCTCTGGATAGCATGCACCCCCCTGTATTATATAGCTTGCATGAAAATATTTTGTCCTATCTTATTATTTTAAGTAATTTAAGTATTTTCAATTTATATCTTAATATATCTTCCAAAATAAATGTTGTCTAGTATATATCGATGTAATATAATTTGTTAAATGGGAAGGGTTTACGCTATAGTTCTTTGATTGGATATTTTGTTAAACTATATAATTTTATTTTTAGATTTTGTGAAGTATTTCTCTCTGTAGCGCCAGGCTATGAGCACATGTAGCCTGAAAATGTGCATGTTACCTCAATTCGTGTTTGTGTAAAATGTACTCGAAATTATATTGAAAATTTACGATGTACCCTATAGGTATAATAACATGATTTTTCCTAGCTTAGATCGATGTCGTTACGTGTTAGCACAAGGAGTTTGTTTTTAAAGAAAAAAATCATTAAAAGTTCAATTTCTAAATACTTACAATACGTATTACGTCCATTGCAGAATGCAAACCCAGACGGATTGGAAGGAAACACATAGTACAGCAATTAAACATCTGTCCAAATAGTGTACATATATAGATAAAATTTTACGTGAAGTGGATCGTACTCTAATTATTATAATATTAATATTTACAAATATGATCGATTATAGTTAGAGTTGAATTCAATGTAAAAAAGGTTTCGATTGATCATTTCTTGAACACCTCAAACTATGTGTCTATGATCAAACGGAACTTATTCGAATATAATTCGTTTATAATATTTAAGTAATTGTTTCCTTACTGTAAAGTATAATGTACTTAAGTTGCCTTTTTAAACGTATATAATAATTATTATTTACTGAAATCTCCAATAGGTTATAAATACAATAAATGTTTACACATTTTATCCATCAACATTTGGTCCTATTATTATATAGTTGTTTTCTCGCGATTACAAATCGAGACAATTTATAATATTTATCTTTATTTCAATATAAATATTATATGATAGTTAAAATATTATTTCAATTTAATTTTAGAAAATCTAGGCGTGGGGGTTTACTTATTTTGTTTTTGTTTATTAATTTTAATATAAAGCTAGTAATAGGTAATTTCGATATAACCCAATCGAATTGATACGTCATGTTATCCTAACCATGTATACTGCATTTATTTTCAATGAAATTTCAAAGTTTCATCACTACGGTTGAGGGTATTTAGCCTTAAGTAAATGCAGTTTACCGCTCTTATATGTAGATGTTAATTGCTAATGTTAGTATGAATGTTTATTATATACTCAAAAGTATATATTTTGATGGTTATCGATATATGGAAGTTTATGAATAAGTACTAGTTTTGTGTAACACTGGATGTGTGTTTGATTCCTACATTGTTCCCTAATAATAATATTTATATGAAGCCTTTTTGCTACTTTACCGAATACTACTTGTAATCAGCTATTTACAAATATTTATTAATCAATAATCTGAAGTGACCAATATTGTGTACTGTTCAGCATTTAGATATACATGGTATTTATTGTGGTATTTCATCCTGTAGTATCTTGTACTTTGAACGTCTTTTGGATACCATTTTATACCTTACATACATATTCAATATTTAGACCTGTAATACACGTGTATTTTACACAAACTAAAAAATTAAAATAAATACAATCTTATTACCTATTTAACACACATATGATAAATATTTATTTTTAAATAATATTTAGCTGCAAAATTTATTTATGTAGCTTCCGAAAGAGTATAATTTCTTAAATGGCTAGAATTTATATAACTTTAGAATTTTATGACAATTTAAACATTGTTTGTTCTAAAATATTTTGGGTTTTACTCCTAATTGTTTTAATCTTACCAAGATAATTAAAACTATTTTCACCAAATTTATAGTGTGTCAATCTGATCTTTAAAGTTCACAACAAGAATTAAAAAAGTTTATATTTGTTTTCTGTATAAATATTTTAATAAATAATAATAAAATATGGGAAAGATTATGTAAACATAGTCTCAACATGTCTTTAAACTAACAGAAATTGAGCTTGACTCTTCTTTATTATATTCCAGTGGCTTATTCGATCAATTTTCGGAACGCGATTAATTAATTAATAACACAGAAAAAACGTAATTCAACGATTGTCTTACAATTAAAGTTGTATGCAAATTGTATACAAGAAAAAAAAAAGTAAAACTCAATTTATTTATTTTCTCCTTTTAAAGATAACTTGAGTAAATAAATTGCTTTTAATTTGGACATGAAAAACAAATGAAAATATTTTTCTATGACCATCAAAAATAGCAAAAATTCCTTTAAAGTATTGTTTACATGTTAAAATATGTAAATTATATCTTGTAATAAAAAGTGAAATAATTACTAAGAACAAAAATGTCGTGTAATAATTTCTTAAAATTTGTTAGTACCAAAAACAGAGGTTTAGAGACATGTCTGAGATGAAGGGTATAATTGTCTTGTAAGATTTGGACTCCATTTATATCGTTCATGCATTTTGTATTTTAATTTAGTTATTAAAAGGATAAATTCGTTATATATAATGGTAATTCGTAACTGTCATAAAAAATACTTCGACTCGTACGTATAATTGCGTACGTTTCGTACGTGTGTTACAAGCGTGTAAAAATGTCGTAACGCAATTAATATTTATCAGTTAATATTTTTGGCCTATATTTAATGAAAAACATTGTTGCTTAATATTTCATTTATATTTTATTTTGTTGAAATTAATTAACATATCAATAATTTATTATACTCTTTGGCTAATTATAAAAAATGGTTATTTATTAGATAAATATATTAAATTGTAATTGATGTTTGCCAAATTTAAAACTGCCATTAATTTTCACATTTGATAAGTGTTGTTTGTGTATAATAAATTCATTTTCACTTTACTTTGTATACAACATAATTATTGTAATCAAAATTATATTTTAGTGTTGAATTTAAATACACGTTGTTTAAAAATATGTTGTTTTTCAATTAAGATTTTTGTTATCGAATTTTATGACATTTATTTTGGAAGATTTATTTCGTCGCAAATTTTGATCTGTTGATTTATCCTCACCTAATTTCTATTCGAATTTTACTTTAGAGGAGCAGTTTTCTTGCAAGTCGCTGTCGCTATATTTTTTATAATTTTAAAATACAACAAACAAACTCTTCAAAGAGTACAATTAGAGTGAATATGATATGAAATAGCAACGAAGTATATTGTGTTGGTTTTGGTTAGTCGTCTAGTGCACAAGCGGCGCCGCCGTCACCGCTCGCGGTGTTCACGCAACAAAAAGTGAAGACGCCGCCTCCTCCGCCCCACCCCGCCGCTGTACCGGCGGACGGCACCTCCGTCGACCCGCCATCCAACCCACCGCCACCCGCCAAACAGAAACCACAAGTGCCCCGCAAACCGCAAACGAAGCGAGTTAGTTTCATTTCGGAACCTAATGAGATACACGAGCGATCGTTTCCGACGAACGACCGAACCAGCCCCGGAGCCTTACCGCATGGAGTGCATGATCAAATCGCCGACGACCCCTCGATTACTAACGATGCATGCCAGGGCAAAAGCTCTTTACTAATACGAAATCGACCCACAAAAATAGAGCTGATCGAAACGAAATCTAGTATCGTCCGCCCAGACGAATTTATAATTCCTCCTCCGCCTCTGTTCGCCACGAAAGTAAGTCAAAGTCAGTTAATTCACGACGAGGCACGAGAGCTAGATGTTCCTCTTATCACTATCGTACCCGAGCGCGTAGTTCTCCCGGAACCTATCGTGGCCGAAACAGCTATGCAGTCCTCTAATTCAACTAATTCACCAGAAACAGAATTTCCGCCTACCGTGAATTTTAAAACTTTTCCTAGCTTAGACACGTCATTCAAATTAGATGATCCTCTTCAACCACCAATTTTTTCCGAAGTGCCTTCACATCAAGTCTTCCGAACTGATCTTCCTTCTAATGACGATGATGATTATTACCACGAGTTGTCAGTTAGTCCAGTAGGAGAACCCGCCCCGCCAGCATTATTGCATGCGCAGTATAAAACACTTCCTACGGTTTCACATATTCCTAATTCACCTTGCTATTTGCATCCCGATAAAAGCTACTTTCAAGATGACCCTGAGATGACTCATGTATCTTTACGCGATTTGAGAACTAGAAGTATTACATCCAATATGACACATTCGACAACATACCCGCCTAGTAATCCTTACCCATCTTTAACGACGGTCGCGGGAACCTACAACCCATATACATGCACTATTCCGGTACGCGTTTCGCATGAGATGTCATATTCGACTTCTAAACCCCAATCACCGCCATTAGTTAGTTCAGTAGAAAAAGATATCAACGCCAACGTTACACAGTCTGTTCCAATTAAAGCGGGAGATGCCCCTAAAAGTGTTCATTCAGAAAGAAGAGTCCGTTTTGGCGAAGTGATGACTGCGCCCGAATTCGATACATTTTCAAACAGTTCAGAATCAGGGGGAGAAGAAAGTACTTCGCCCGTATGTGAAACCCTGAAACCCGCATGGAGCAGCAAAATCAAATCCTTTGCCGTCGGCGAGGTAATCATTAATGTACGGCATCATATCCACAAAACACTTCAGCTTCTTTTGATTGTGTTCGTCGACAACCCGTCCTGAGTTATGACTAAAACACACGATTCCATCATCGTCCTATTATGTTACCTCGTTATCGTCATTAACTTGCATTTTTTATAGTTTGCATGTTTTTATTAATTTACAATACTAATATTATTTTTATTTTATAAGCATTTTTCCACTTACAACTATATATCGACTGCATGGGTGTTTAATATTATGGAAGTGGGACTACAGCGGCCTGTACATACGTATTTATGCTTTTTTATTCATTAATTTTCTTTTTCATTTCATGTTAGCACCTTAAAATTGTAAATATTTTTTTTAATACGTCGCTTATTAAAATAAAATGTTTCCAGGCTTCGCCACCTCAATCTGGTAATTTTGTAAAAGCATCTGTAAGCGATAAGAAAAAGTTCTTTGAAAATGCAATGGAAGAGAGCCACAAATCATCGCCCAAGCCAGGTAAGATAACTAGTTGTAACTTTCCTTAAATTGTTTTTTTTTTTACAATTTACTTCATGCGTGCAATTTTCCAAAGTTTTCAAAAGATCTTAGTAATAATTTACAACGTCTACGTCTGACGTTCAAGAAACCCTAAAAAGAATCAGTAACTAATCATGTATGTTTCTGTATGTTCGCAGAGAAAGTGTTCACATTTTTATCAGCGGATGAGGTGGAGAAATTGAAGCAGGAAGAGGAGAGGAAGATGGCGTCTCTGTCGCGCGCTGAGCTCGGCTCGTGGTCCCCCGGGGAGGACCGCAGCGGAGACAGCGACCGCTCCGACGACGAGCCCTACGAGAACGGCCATAGGTAGCGCTATTCATATGAATTTTGTGATATATATAATTATGACTTACTAGAGACTTGGAATTTGACAGGAATTTTTCTGACAAATTTTGTATATATATAATACTGTTATATATTTTTTGGATATATTGCGGAATATAATCTATTTTTTATTGTATTTTGGATTAGATTGTATTGGGAACTCGACGGTTATGGACATCTCAAATTAAATAAAATATTTTTATGTACAAATTATTATGTAACTATTTTTACATATAACATATACAATGTTGTATGTAATTAAATAATGTGATTACAATTCTATCACTAGGATTATTTAGTACAGTAGATTGTATGTTAGGAGATATCCTCTATTTGTGAATAATATATTTAAAAATAACGAAAAATATTACAAAAATGATAATAATCCCATATAGAATTTCGAAATTGATATAATCGAAGAATTTTCGACACTTTCTTTTCGTTTCCAAAGAGCGAATTTATAAATAAAGTGTATAGTATTAAACGTACGCTTACATAACATTCCAGCGTGTCACTGGGCGGCGTGAGTCCGTCGGCGAAGTCGCGGCGGCGCGCGGGGCGCGAGGGCGACGAGGACGCGAGCGCGCGCGCCGCACGCCGCGCCGCCTGGCGAGCCGCCAGACTGCGCTCGCTCGAACAGGTACGAGGCTCTGCGCTGTGTCCTGTCCAGTCACCTGTTGTGGGGCGAATGGTTTATATCGATCCACTTAAGTTTAGGTAAATTCAAACTTGAAATGTCTGAACACGAGTCGAATTAAAATTGGCGCCTGTCAATTGAGGCATAATCGCGAATGGTTCAGAGCATTCAAGTTTCGTGTCTACACTAGGTGGGAAAAAATTATCTTTGTGTCAAAAAAAATCAATTTTTTTTAAAGACTAAGTACAGTGCGATTTCTTCTTTTAAATAATTGTGAGATCGATATAAACTTTCGCTTTTTAAGTTTTGAAGTGACAGCCGAATTACTCAAGGATGAAAAAGAGTGGAACAATACTTTTGAATGTTTTAAACACAGAGCTGATAACTAATCGCTTTCTTCTTAAAGATTAAGTGTTGTTCCAATGACATTCAAAGACTTTTTTGTTTTATAACTGCTAGATACAACTGATTTGAATTAATTATATCTGTCATTTTGAATGTCATTAATTTTCTGTACCAATCGCGTCTTAGAATTGAAAACTTTAACACGAATGTAATATTTTAGGACGCGATTGAATCACAAAAAGCAATTAAAAGCATGGTGGGTCCTGCGCATGAAATCATAGGAGAGGTGCCCCCGAGAGATAGATCTCCTTCAGAGGTAAAATAATAGTATTAATCATTGTGTATGTCCTGGTGTACCTACTAAGACCGCTCATAGTTGAAAAGAATGATATTCAATTTACTCATTTTCATTCTTTCCAATTAACAAAACTGATACATTTTGTTGTAATCCAAGTATTTAATATAATATGTATTTGTCTGATAACATTGAATGTCATTAACATTTTGTCAGTGCAATAGATGGGGTTGCAAATATCGATATTAATTTGGATACGTGACTTCCAACATTACTTCACAAATGTCATCACAAGCAGTATACGTTCAATATTGCAGAATACATTAGTAAAGAGCACAATTAAATCCGTATGGCTTAACGATAACGCGTGTTAAAACAATTGGACTAGAACGGGACAATTGTGTTAACTCATTGTTACCTGTCACTGTGGTTGGGTGTCGTATCGCTTTGCTCGCAAACGCTGTACGTAATATGGGGTGTGTTTGTCAATATTGGCTTTACAAATTATAGAAATGGCCCCTGCCACGTATCGCGTTACGTACAAAACCGGGGCCCATTCTGGCCGTGAAGGAGAAGGAAAAATTGTTAGACGAGCGCATTACCCTTCGCACGGAGGAATACGTGTGTCCGGCCACCGGCGAGACTAAAGTGCGAACCGTCGAATACATTGAGAAAGTCATTGAGAAAGAGGTACGCGACGCGCGACTGTACATGCATAGTATATAGGACGCTGTACACAAGCAATGCCGTTACGTGTGTGGTTTTATTGTACTTTCTATGTAATAAGTTTGTGTATCATACTGAATATGCTTAGCTTTTGACGTGCAGATTTAATGACTTCCGACTTTACTATTGACTGATAAATATGATGATTTTAAAAATCATGACTAGAATCGACTGACATAATATTTTCGAATTTATCGAGTGATTCAATGGGGCCTTTTGCACATAATTATATATGTACTAGGCACACTCGTGCAACACCGTATTTTGAAATAAATTTTGAAGTAGAGAAACACGTAGTTTTACACAACTAATTTGCATATATGGTGACGAGATAGAATAATGTAAATATAGGAATTGAAATAATTAAAAGTTATCAAATATTCTTTTAAACGTTGAAATCGTTTTCATCGGGTATAGACAAGTAAAATGTGTTGATATTTGTACTCTTATATTTCGTGTGTTGCATGATGTTTTGGCATGGCATGCTAACCTTTTAATTGTGTATTTGTCAGACAATACCTGGATTCTAGACACGGAATCTTCACCGAAAGAAATGGTTTGTTTCTTTCTTTTATATCTTATACAGCTGAACTGCAATAATTGTATATTTTTTATAATTATAATATTTATTTTGAAGTAATAATTACTATTTAAAAATCTTAACTTGTTTATAAACTCAAAGATATAAAATTATTGCAGTTATAAAAATAATTCTGCTTTTTAGCTTGCTCTCTAGCCTATAATCATTTTATGTGTGTGGGATATTATCTAACTTAGTGCATGTGTCTCAAGTAGAACTGTAACTGTAGATGTATAATTGTATATTTATAAATACTTCCATGTAAAATGTCTTTTTTTTACTGTTAATTAAGCGTTTGGGCTTAATTTATACCTAATTATTTCCGAAGCTTGGAGATACTGAAGTGAAAAACTATTTAAAAATTGTATCATATATCTGTCAACGTTATATAAATTTTTAATAAAATTTTACTTTTGAAGTTAAAAAACATATTGAATGTGAAATTAATAGAAGATGTGTAAAGTATAAGTTAAGCCCATAATCCACTAATAGTTTTAGTACATAAAATATCCTCCCAAGTCATATTATATGAACACCATCAACATAACCGATAACAATCCTAAATACCTAATTATCTCATGTCACATAATAAATTTCGATAATAATATATAAAAAATAATATGAAAAAAATGTAAAATATATAACCGAAATAGGTGGAGACAACACAAGAGAAGATAATATCTTTGGAACTGACGAGTAGTCCGAGCAGCGAGACCGCGCCCACCGACGTCGAGGGCGTAGGGCTGGGGGAGGCGGACGTGGAGGCGGGCGAGCACTCGCTGCAGCCGGACATCGTGCAGGTCGTCAACCCCCTGCTGGACGGCGGCGCCGGCCGCGTCACCGCCATACCCGTGGGCCCGCCGCACCGACTCGCGCTCGATAAACAACACTAGGCCGCATGCGGGCCAAACTTCGAGCATCCAGATAGATTAAAAAAAATAAAACGTCACTTAGACACGCTCTAAAGGACTCGTATCCAGAGCCATACAATTTTATAAAAAGATCAGGTCTCGTTTCTTTTCGAAAGCGAGCGAATTATTGTATTTTTATGCATTATGCAATTACGTCTTTTTTATTTCTATCGCCATATTAAATTTGACCCGTCTAGTCGGTCGTGACCGATGTTCAAATATTTCTCATGACAACATTAAAACTTTACTATTTTTCCGTTATAAACGAATAACGATGTGGAAACAATATATTATTCTCGGTTAAGGATCTTCTTAATGGAGCAATTGATTATTTATTTTGAACGACACATTTTACAGCACATGACAACGGAATCGGCTAATATGTCTCGGCAAGCACGACTCGTCGGGTGACGCGAGTCGTGCGCCGAGTATCGCACTCGATTGTAGATTTCTTCAACGAAACGAACGACATTGAACGATTTTACATCTTTTTTTGTATTATAACTGTGATAATAAGTATAGAATTCCACCGATTTTGCTCTTATTATTTGTATGGAATAATCGTTTAAGAAATCTGCTACCGAGATACACTTTTTATAGTGGCATTTTGTTTTGATCACAATTTTTATTTTTATAATACTTTTGGAAAGGAGATTTTAAGTTTGTGATAGGTTTTATCTACTTTGATAATGTTGTCTCTGAGTTGTACTTTACGTATATAACTTTTACTTTTTTCATTCCGTGCAAGTTTTTTTTATTGTTTGACTGAAAGTAGATGCTGTACCTGC
>DVVJ01000170.1:0-18383 GCA_018234505.1 Junonia neildi neildi
TGTCAAGTGTTCTTTTACATTTTGAAATGCAAATTTAGATATTATCTCAAAATAAATAAGTTAATTATAAAGCATTTTAGATGATAAGTTGAAATTTAATATCCTAAAATTGCTAATCGATATTCATAATTTATATTTTTAAATTAAATTTTATTTTAATTTTTCATGATAAATTGTATATTAATGACCAATAACTTAGCAAAATTTATTTTGATTCTTTTGTTTTAAATTGTATAATATTATCAAAATGCTTCCAACTATTTTAGAAATCGTCGGAAAGATGTTGCCAGAATTAGATTAAAAACATAAAGCGATCGGTAATATTTTTTTGTAGGCTAATAATAAATTCTTATGATTTCACTTGAGGCTTAATTGATCTATTTTTACTAATTTAATTAATTAATTTAATTTTGGACTAATTGTAGATTGACAGTTTATTTATCATTTTTTACTTACCTACTTACCCTATAACTGAAAAAATATGGTAGCGATTAGCGACAGCCTTCATATTTATGTCACTTTAATATACTGGTCTCTAGATTCTAATACGTACCATTAATCGTTCATTGCATGAAAACGTTGTGGGTGGGAAGTATGTATATGTATATTTAGAAAATGTATGAACTGGTTAAAACATACGGCATATGTTTTCGGCAACTAATCGGTTTTACAATACAAAATATCGCACCTCTAAAAGAAGCGTCACCTAAGTCAAAAAATGTGTATAACTGAAAATGCACGTTAAAACTTTAGACATTATAGCAATTTAGATGTGGTAGATATTCTTAAGTTGCGTAACTATTCTTTAACTATTAATTCTATTAGTAAATTATTAGAAAAACAACATTTTCATTTATAGCAAATTACCGTTTCAATTATGGCCCATTTAATTAAAACTTTATCTAAAATCACGAGCATGTGCCATTTACGTTGCATCGATAAAAAAATAGGGCGGAGAATTTCTTTTATCGACACTTCGCTCATACGATCTATAAAGTAAGTAGTTAAGTAAATAATTCAACGAATCAGATATTAACTGGAGGCAAGGATCAGGCGGTAATCTGCTCTCTGATCAAATTAACTTATGCGCTCGCCCCACGGTTTATTTGAAGATAATGAGGGTAATAACTAACTGAACTAACTAGCGGGTATAGTTAGCATAGAAAGCCATCTTTATGTAGTGTATCCAGAATTATAATTTATTTAGATTTTTAATATTGTGATTGATATATTTCGTTATTCTAATCGCCTCACTGTAATTTCGTTTTGGAGCATGCTATGGTTTGAAATAAGTATTTGAATTTTAATAGTATGTAAAATTAATAGGAAATGTTTAATTCTTGATTCGTTATAACTTATTTAGATGTAAAACTACATCTTCTACAGCGTAAGAAGAAGCTGTGAAGTTGTCTCGTTTCAATTTGTCTTCAAGTTACTTTGTATGTTTGGATATTTTTTATGTAGATTCGGTAATTCAGCTTATTCATAAATATATTTTAATAAATAAAAACTAAAAAACTAAGGTGGCTTTTGCCCAAATTTTAATTGAAAACAAGATATAACAGCCAACTTTGAAACAAATAGCAAAGTAATATTGAAACTGGCTTTTCTTTCATAAAAACAAAAACCATTTGCAACTGGATAATTTAAATTTAAATAGCCATTTTATAGAAAAGAAAATCTTTAACAAATAGCCGTGGACTGTGTCCGCGACAATTTCTCAACTCGCTGAACTCATTTCCAAACTTTTATTACCTGTCAGAAATGCATGTATAGCGAAGGCAGTTCTATTATATCCGGGCGTCCACTATAAAGGTAAAAAGTCTGCTATCCCTACGTTGGGTATGATTAAATTTTAAATTGCTCAGCCCACACAGGCAGGCCTCAGTCTATCTGTCGTGACATGCTTCCAAGCTGTAAGAACACCCGCAGACTGGAGACTATCGCCTGACAACTTGTCGGCCGACTAAATAGACAGTGTTGGTGTGTATGACATGTTTCCATGCATGGAAGCAGTAAGAACAGTCTGCCATTTGAGGGGGAATAGAGA
This sequence comes from Junonia neildi neildi, assembly GCA_018234505.1. Classification (NCBI taxonomy): domain Eukaryota; kingdom Metazoa; phylum Arthropoda; class Insecta; order Lepidoptera; family Nymphalidae; genus Junonia; species Junonia neildi. The sequence continues at coordinate 2,051 of DVVJ01000170.1, forward strand.
TCATAGACTTTATTAGTCGGCTGACTAAACAGAGCGAATGCCTGCGTCTGTGGAGCGCTTTCTAGATCGATTCTACCAATAGTTGGGTGACAGTGTATTGTTAGAATATATCCAGTATTTTAATAATAAACTGTCACCTAATACCATCGGTTATAAACCAAATGATTATACAATGAGCCCTCTTATTATACCTGTGTTAGCTTGAAAAAAATCTAGTCTAGTATATAGTCTGCGGGGTTATAAATAATCACCTGTATGTCTAAAAATATGCAGTTCAGAAGCACTCAAGCTCTCGATAAAGTACTCTCTAAGTAAGTACTATCTTAGTAGTATTAATAAAGTAAAGTTTACGTCAGAATATTATACTTTTATTTTGCAATTTGCAATTCATGCTCATGCATGCTTTTTGTTTTTATTATACGTAGAACGACTTTATCAAGTACTCAGTTGCTATAAACTAGATGGGTATTCGTGAGTTAGTGAAACTTCTTATATATTTAAGGCAAGGGACGAAAAAAGCTAATATAAAATAATCACTTCTTTTTTTTCAGTTTGCTTATATTAATTTATTATTATATTCGTCGTATGAACATTTTATCTTTCAATTAATTCGACCATTTAAATAAACATCCTTAAAAAAATATAAGCCAATTGGGAAACCAATCTTCCTTCATATCTCATAACTTTAACTACGATGAATTCTTGCTTCTAATGTTAATATTATGATGCTTAATCTAAGAAAATAATTTAAGAATCGGATATTTTTCTATACCTACCTGGCAAAACTACATATTCAAATTTAAATTCAAAATCATAATCATTTTATTCAAAATAGAAATGTAAAATTTACTTTTTGAACGTCAAATAAATCTACTACTACACGGCCACACAATTCACCATTTTACCCTTAAAAATCATACATACATTTATAAAATCTAGAATAACATATAACCATTTAATGACAGAAACAAATCGACACTGAAAATCCAATTATAGCATGGTTACACGCAATAATTATGCAAATTATTGCACGCAAAACTAATTTCACACTGACCAATGTTTTAAGTCACATTCAATTATTTTAGCGCTTAATCAATTGCACTGGTGATTAAAAATGAATTTAATGAAGAGGTTGTTTAAGTTATTATGTAGTTATGAACTTTATTTTCATATTCATAAAGTAAATTTTGTAATTACTTAGCCATAACTATCATAAGGCTCGTCAAATCTTTACATTGTAGATTGTCTTTACTGGCCCTTCTTGGTCTAAGATTCGGGACTAAAAAATATACCTTCATCTGTTAATTAGATGAAACTGCTCTTAATGTGATGATTTCAATATTGCGTATTTATAAAAACAACCTCTGCCACCATAAGTCGGCTGCAATTAAAAATAATTTCTTTATTTATAATTTTTAATCTTCTCATATATAAATAATGACCGTCTATATTAATAGAATTTGTATGATTTATAGCGATATATTATTTCGCATACTTGTTTTAAATTAGGCAATTATTTTATCAAGTATTTTACTGTTTCATACTAAATCCTTTAGAATTTAAAATTAGTCCACTTGCGCTTCATTTGGACTCCTCGCGAGATAATTGAGACTCACAAAGTTATATGACTTTAAAAACTTGTTCTGCTTGCTGTTTTTTCATTTTGCATATCGCTCAGATTGACAGGCGGATAATGTTCTAGAATTAATTTTTTCAACTCGTGAGATAAATACTGTAAGTAAAAAATTTATAACATAATTAAATTTTGGATTTTTAATTATTTAAAAAATGTATCTTGTTTTTTTTCTTCACATGACACTTTAATTGTATCTATGGATCTTTGCACGAATCGTCATGTGAACTTAAAAAAATTTAGCGAATGCCGTTATATATAATACATTATGTAAGTTTATGTTAATATGCTATCATTCTAGTCTCTTAGATAACTATCTAAGGAATAATGGTTATAACCTTGTTGACAACTAAGATTCAAGATAAAAATAAATGTTTCTTAAAATATTTATATTATACGATCTTTAACCAAGGCTATTATCGCGTGGGCTTTGAACAAGGAAATTCGATACTTACAAAAATGTTATAATGAACTTTTTCAAATAAAGTATTGACAAAACGTCGGTAGTTATGTAATCTAGTGAATATTTTTTATAATCTACATCTTAATCTGTTAACAAATGACGACCTTTTTTATCTATTTCTAGATATTATGCGTTAATATGCGTTAATATCAGGCTGATAGGACTTTTTATTTACAGTATTTGGATTACTAAGCAAAAATATCTTTTTAACAAAATATTTTAAGAAATAAGAACTTTGAAGATTTCTACACGTAAAAATTTCTGATAAAGACGAGAAAAGACTGACTATTGTATTACCAACAGCAATACAAAAATGCAATACTTTTCTGTACTGATTTTTAAATAAATTTTAATGCATTCATTGAAGCATAGTAATTGGCTATTAACGCTGATTTATTCAACAATAAATTCGACTGCAATTGATGCATGAATGCGTCTGTCAAGATTGTTGTATGATACTCACGGGGCGTACCTATTTGTACTCGATTGCTCATTGTCACACTTGCACAGGCGTGGTACTGGGCAGAAAGATATAGTTATTGGCACGTTATTCGAAAATGAGTCTTATTGTGGTGCATCAAAGTCGATTTTGTTGATGTGTAGGCTGTCGAATAAGGTATATATGTGTTTCCAGTATGTGAGTGCAAGTGCCACGCTGCCACCCACATGCAACAGTCGGCAGTGGTAGGTGATTTGTCAGTTGTCGTCGGTCGCAGCACGCGCCGCTGACTAATTGAGGTTATAAATCGACACGCGCTAAATGTAATGAACGCTCCGATGCAAGTGATAAAGAGCCGGATACATTTTTTTAATTGTTAATTTTTAGGATTTAAATGGGAAAAGTCATTTCTCTGTTCGGAAATTTTATTGTGCATTTTTTTAGCGTCGAGAATTTCATCATATTTTTTTTTGAGTTTAAATTGTCAGAATGTAATGATATTTTTTTAATGAAAAGTGTTGTTGCTGTCTTTGCTAGAATATACACTTCCCCTTCTGAAATAACAAAATATTACAGTTTATTAACAACGTAAAATGCTATTATGTATTGCTCAATGAAATAACTATTAAATTGATACAAGATAATTTTGGACGGCTTTCGAGAACGATTGTTTTCGTATAATTATAGTCGCAAAATGGAAAATGAAATAAAGCATGGTGATCGGAGCCTAGTGATTGATATGCTAACGTACAAAGGCATGCGAAATTTCTATTTGTTCATTAATAAGCCTATATTGCAGCGTGCATCGTTGAATAAGGCTGTATTGAAACAAAGACTATTCGAGTAGAACTTGCAAAAACGATCACAATCCTTTTAATGCCTGTATAAACAATATATTTTTTGATGCATTATTTAAATAATTATAAATATCTTCATGCCGTTATTATAAAATAATATAATATAAATAAAATTACTTTTTTATGAATATTGTAAGTACTTAATTTATTATATAAAACTTACAGATTACAAAAAGTATTAGTCGCTTTAATAAAAGGATTAATACTTATTAGCAAGCGGATGAAAACTATTTGAAAAGAATGCATTCATACGTTATAAATAAAAACTAATACAGAAACAGATATATTTCTAATAATAAATATTAAATATGAAGAATGAATTGAATGATGAATATTTTACTATAGGTAATTAGAATGGACTTTTTGTACATTGCCATTACAAATTTTATTTCTTACAATTTATCAAAAATACAATTTCTTTAGAACTAGCATATGAGAATTTAATAGCAACTTGAAATAATAGAAGTCTTTAGGATTTTTTATTTCTTTGATAAATGCGCAATTAATGAGACATATAAGAAGTTTCATGATGTAAGATGTCATGTAAGATGGTTGAAATCTAATGCTAGAACTTAAAATGATGATTGATGATAAATTAAATTTGCTAATTTTAAAATACACGTTGCAAATGTGGTTAACATATTAGCAACGTGTATTTATTTTTTTATTTGCTTTTAGTCAGTGCCAGTTATTTGTGAAGCAGAGATAAGGAGATATCCTGCTAATCGATAGAGAAAACAAACTTTATTTTTACCATTTTAATTAATAACTTATAAAAAAATATTATTATATTTACAACTATATACCTATTAATATATATCTCAAACCAAAACTCAACCCATACAGGTTAGGTATATTGTGGATGAAAGCCGGTAAAGGTATAAACCTTTCATTTCTCCACAGACAATTGCATAATCTTTGCGAATATTCTGGTACGCTCGGAATAATCCAATTAAGCGGCGATTTCCTAAGGCCTGTGAGATCGTCTCTAGATCCAATAACAGTGCTAATATCGCTCGGATATACATATGTTCGTATATGTTAACATAATTAGTACGTGTGCTATGATCCTGTTGTCCATTGCTGACCTTTTATATAGCATTTTATCACTATAGGTAACTTTAGTATTAAGCTATTAAGGAAGATATATCTCGGCATTTTTTCAACTACATTTGTTTTCAGTGTTTTTCGTGTGACAGTTTTGTTTTTAAATTAATTTTTAGGCGCAGATTCTAGATGTAAAAGTTAGTCTTATTTTAGTCAATATTATTATGTACAATATTATAAGGCTGTGTCACAACAAGGGTTAGAGGTTGCGACTTAAAATGATGAATAAATTTGGTGGCGAGCAAAGTAGCTTCACGTGTAGTAGGTACGTGACTATGTTATAAAGTGTCTTTTATAAACAATTTATAATATACAAGTATATACTTTGACAGCGGCTTAGTTGTATAAAATACGCCTAAAAAGGATTACATAAATAATAAGTTTTTTGAAAGATAGTATAGCAGTAGATATATCGACGGAAGTTTGAGAAGTTAACACGTCGTCTTTTTTTAAATTTCTTAACGTTTAAAAACAAAAAAAAAATGGGATTTTATTTTCAAAAGACATAATCTATTCAAATTTCAATCATAATTATTGTTCGGTACACTTAATAATTTACTTTATGATAATTAATAAGCAGCGTAACTAATTTTACACTTAACATGTTAAAATTTAACTAATCGTAAGAGACTTTTATCAGTTTGAAAGTATAATTAAAAGCTTAAATGCTATGATAAAGAGGCTGTCGTCGATTATTATTCAAAGTTGACCCCTCAAAATAATCTTCGTGCGAATGAGGGTTCTTTAACATAAGTTATTATCTCTATAACTGTGAATTACAACGTATTTTTCGTTAATCTGACATTAAAAGGTCGACTTTTCTGTAATATGTTAAAAACATACTGGAGTGAATAAGGTTAAAAATACTTGCCTGAACTGACAGTTTGTTATTTTCTAAAATGTTACAAAAGTATTGCTTTTGTCTTCACACTAAAATTGAATATAAAGTTCGATCGTATAAACAATATTTTTTATTCAACATGTAAAGATTCCTCGAACAAATAAATAATGATACCAGACTCAGCCTCAAGACATTTCTGTCGTAGCTTCTAACGTGCGCCTTATCTTACAGTCGTAGTGATTCCTAAACAGCACACTCACACGCTTATAATGTAAATGACTCCTTATCTCCGTCACTCAATAACAAAAATAATTACCTTGAAAATATTTACTTCAAAATTAAAAGACAATTTATAAAAGTTCGTACAAAAAATAAAATGGGACACTGGAGTCTCTATCTTAAGACATTTCTGTCGTAGCTTCTAACGTGCGCCTTACCGTCTCAGTGATTCCTACACTCAAACGCTTATATTGTAAATGACTCCTTATCTCCGCCCGGAGTCACTCAACAACAAAAACAAATAACCTTAAAATATATCCTTCAAAATTAAGACAGTTTGTAAAAGTTCGTATAAGAAATAAAATAGGCCACTGGAGTCTCTGTCTTAAGACATTTCCGTCGTAGCTCCTTACGTGCGCCATAGAATATCAGTGATTCCTACACTCGCACGCTTATAATGTAAATGACTCCTTATCTCCGCCCGGAGTCACTCATCAACGAAAATATTTACCAAATACAAAATTACGAGCACCGTAGACGACATTCGAGATAAGGGAAGATTAAACCTAATTAAGTAACACTATAATTATTTAGAGAGCCAGTTTATTAAGCGCGACGAACGTTTTTTCTCGGATTAAGAAATCTAAATAAAGGGGTTATAAGACAAGTTGTTCGGCATTGTGAATGATGTTAATTATAATTTGTTCATTGTATGGTTACAGAAATCATCAAGTTTAATCTTTACGGATTTAGAAAAAAATATACATTTCGTATCAAATTATGTTAATATTTTTATTTATTTGTAAAGTTTCTTTTTGGTTTTTTTTTTTTTTTTTTTTTTTTTTGTGAACTTCTACTTCACTTGCGTTGACTTTCACTCGCCAAAGTGGTTGATTGCTCTTATCTTATAGTCTTTATTTTTCTTTAAAACGAGCTGTTCAATGCAAAACGTATTACCCAATAAATAATTCCCGATATTAAATGCACTTTAAATTTTTATATAAACAATTTTTATAGGAACGAATCAAATATTATAATGATGGAATTTATTTGTCACTGGTAGCATTCATTACTAATTTACCAGCGGGTGTGTAGCTATAAAGTATAACATAAAATTCAATTTGCAATTTTAGGCTTTATAGAAAACGACAAATTAATTAAAAACGGGTAGGATCTGTCGAGTAACGTCGATTACCGGATTAGTATAGATCAGCGGGTGGTAGACCTTGAGTCATATAATTTCCCATATAAATGTATTTAAATAATAAATAGGTAAGTTTTGTTTATAAGTATTTTTAAGTCTCTTTATGTAGCTGTGTATTTGGCTCACTAATAATAATTTCTTACGTTAGGTACACAGTGTTATGAAAGGTTAAAAATAGCCTACCTATCGCAAAAACTTTTACACAATTTATTATATACAACCAGTATGAATGTCAGAAACATTAAAAATGATTAGTAAATTACAAATTAAAATTATAAATCAAACTTAATAAACACCTAATGTGTATGAAGAAAGAAGAAACCAAGAGGCGTGTTTCTTTAAAGCTTCAGTCACACTAGCAGAGCACAAGCAGGAGTGACAATAATAAGCCTTTGGAGCCTTGCGGCTTTTGAGGAGATGTCTTGTCGCAGTCTTTAGTGTTTCGCTTGGTCGCACAATAGTTGGTATCAAATACTTTGGACTTTAGAATCAGAATGGAATCAAATGGTAATATATTGTTAAATGTTTTTTAATTTTATTATATCACTGATTACTTATTAGTATTATAAGGAAGTATGTTTAATTTGTATGATATTAATTTCTTGTATGACTTATCATACATGTAATGAAATAGCCGATGTCAATCGTAGTCTCTGTAATCAAGTAAAGGTCAGAGCGTTAATGGTAATGTCATTTGGAAAACAGACATCTACACCTGTAATTACTGTAAAGGTTAAAGGTACTTTTATTATGTGTTTTTTAAATAGATTTTTAATGCAGGAAACCTATCTAGAATCAATGAATAGTAAAAGTTTTAACATTTGCTACATAATGTCAATGTAAGATATCTATTTTTATTTTGGTACATATAGTTAATAAATATGTCATCGTAATATATTTTTGGAAGCGTTGAAATGGTGATTTGGACAAAATAACTTGCTCATTCACTGTTTTTTCATGCAAAGTAGATTTTCAGAGGCTCGTCAATTTTCACAATTATTCCAGAACAATAGAAGAGGAAAGGAATTAAATTAATTTGTTAATCAAATATGTTTAAAAGAGTAATATTTATATATTCATTTAGATATTTTTATATATCGGCGATCTCGGAAACGGCTTTAACGATATTGATCGACGAACGAAAATCTGGAAAACGCGGACTTTGAGTTTTCATATAACAGAGAGCTCCGAGCGAAGCTCGTTGGTCCAAGTAGGTAGGTAGGTAGGTAGGTAGTATTAAATGTGTTTCGTTGGCAGTTTTTAATTTACTTCGTTCACGAACTATTATTTACAACCATCCAAGTGCTTGTAATTGCGCAGGATATGTTGCCATGTAATGGTGTTATGCTAAGAAACTACATAATTTTTCAGGATGTTGCCGGTCTATTCAATTTAATCAATATCCGTTTCGCTGTTGAGTTTAAAAAAATTAAAAATACAAAATGTAAACTCTAGCGTTTATTGTATTTGTAAAAAAGTTTGTGAAACTTTATTGCGGTGCTATGTGACCAAACCTTAAGGTGTTAAGTTGTGATGTAAACGTAACAGTCTTCATCTCACTTTCCTTGTTTTAAGGTAGCTCATATATGAGATCCTGTAACTGTCTAAATCTTCAAAGTTTACAAACTCCTTAAACGTTTTATACACCGCCAGCTTAAACCCGTACCTGTTGACATTGCGTCGAATAAACAACGTCATTCAATTTGAGAAAATTAGTCTACGAAGATCACAAAGTAAATCTGTGCTCACGTACACTTTTAACAAAGCGAAACAATTCCCAGGAACAAACTAACGAAGCCAGTTAGCATAACAATATTCGTGTCTCGGTCGTGTTGCTGGCACACGAATATGTACGTCGGATTGTTCTTAAACAACTACGTAGCTTTTATGTAAATAGCCCTTTCCAGCCGCGGGGTGTGTGCAGATATTAAAAACCTTTGTTGAGCTGAGCGTCGGACAATCTTGTCTTGCTGCGACACTGGCTTTTGTGAAGCCTCGCGTCTCATGCACGATAACAACAACGTCGGGATTATTAAACGTAAAAACGAAACTAAAAAATTGGTTAGTTTTATTTCGTCCTACCGATTATGCTGGGCTTTATAATTTTGTCTATATGTCTCTAAGCATAAGCAAATTGAATGATCATAGTGAAATTGTATAATTTTTATAACAGAGAAAAAAAAATTAAAAAAAACATCATGCAATAGTGCGTATAAATTCACTTATAGTTTAATTTTTTAATCATTTTGTATCTCATATTCAAAAGTTTCCAAGTTAACAACTATACCTACTGCCATATTAAAAACGATCTCATTATACGATTTAATATTTAAAAGTGTACGTGCAAAAATTGAAGTTAAAAACAGATGCGTCTCGGTCTAAGTTGTTAATAATTTAAGTAAATATTCAAAGCAAACGACGTCTCATGATGCTAATTTACATTTTGTATTTTGAGTAGCCGTCCAATGTCATTAACTAAATGACCACAGAAGCCTCAATATTGACAAAAGACTCGCTCGGTAATGCAGAAAATATGCAAAATAAGATGCAGCCGGCTACCAATTTGATCTCTGTGTGGTCTATAAGGGAGTTTCCTTTTAAATTGTAAAACCGAAACAAAGCGGTTATGATCAACGAGTAAAATGCGTTTAATTATATGTTTACGATCTTTTGAGATCTAAAAAGTCTTGATTGGCCACGCTCGTCGATTGTACATACGTTATTAGCACATCTTTTGTTGGGCGAGCTGAAGATTTACTATTTGTTTGGTGATGCTAATTTTAAAATTAACTTCGTGAAATACTATAAACGTGCCTTGCAGTCGGACCACCGTAGTAGACGGCTTAACGCCAGAGCGCATGCGTGCTTTATTCGTAACAGCTATTTATTATTTAAGATTATACTCTAAATACGTACGCTTATTCATATTTATGCTTTGACTATTTATTTTTACTATTTCTTGTGCTTTGAACTTTGAGATTTGTAATTAATATTATCGTATTATCTAGTTAACCAATCAACCAAACGCCTTTTGCTGTCAAATCTTCTATTCTACTAAAAATAAAAATGATTTAATTTAATTAACATTTGATTAGATATCAGAGATATATTCAATATAGTTAAACCGTTAAGGGACATAATGAAGCATATTGATAAAATACTTTTACTAAGACAGGGTAAAGATAGAATGTACACAGTTATCTAATTTACTGGACTTGGAGATTGTAACGTCGGCGTCTAGGTCTCAATTTCCAGCACGTGTAATTCCCTATTAGAACCTTAGAACAGGAAAATAAAGAAAGTTACAACAAACCGAAAAAACCAAAAACTTTCAACAACTCCAACCTATTAAAATATCACCCTTTGATTTTAATAAATGGTAATTAGAATTACCATGAGAATTTTGATGTGTAACTTATTAATGAGAAATAACTTTACTCTAAAACGGAATATGTAAATTCATTTTTGTAGTTATTATAAGACATATTAGGCAACAGGGATGTAGATTGATATCACACGAAGACATACTACTTCTATTCACTATATGATCTGAGATAAGAGTGGTCACAGCGCACGGAAGCTGGATTTAATTATAGTCAACCGTTATATTGCTAGTCTCATCGTATATAGTATTAATCATTGGGGGTCTTTGATTTATGCGGTAATTCCATAGTGGCGATTTATCTGGATGTTATTAAGATATTCCGCGACAATGTGTATAGGAACGTGCGGCATAATTTATGGATTTCCAGTTAAAAATGGTTACAATGTCACTATTGAGACATACTTCTATAATCTTAGGACTCATTTCAAAGACAGGTTTTAATAAGTATATAGGAACAGGTAAGTGATGGTCACTTATACTGACGATTATTTAATGGCCAATGTACTTGTAATTTTTCAACATTTTATGTTGAAGTAGTTCTGTTAAAGTATAGTACTATCAGGTAGTATTAATTAACTTGCACTATCCAATCGCTCTTCCCAACTATTTGTGTTGCCCGAAATTGGTTTCACATCGAAATTGTATTGCCTTAATAAACTGTACCATGACGCAATGAAAGTTTTCACTACACGACATTGCAGAATTGTATTTAAAACATAAAATCCTCATTCCAAGTCACGTTCAATAAATATAAAATTAATTAAGAAGAGAGTTAATCAAAAGTTAACTAGTCAAATTTTTGACCAGTTAAAAATACAATAAATGCTTTAGCTTCGTGTAATTATCCCTCTAGGCGGTGTTGCCATGATAAATGTATTAAAAGGAGAGGGATATTTTTATCAGTAGAAAAAAATCGGAAACATTTTGTTTAAAAATGGTTAGCTATTATCATCATAATTTTCATATTCTACTTTGTAAGCGTTACTATAGGTTCCTTTCTATCAAGTTCTTTTATCAGCCGACATTTCACCAGTCACTTCTTTCTAACACATGTGGTCTTTCATGCAACCCGTAATGATATCATTGCTAGCTGTAATCATAAAAAAACCTTGCTTAATAATTCAAAGTGTAATATCGTGTCTATAATTTCACCGGAGTGTGAAGTTAACATCTTGTTCTTAATAGTGGATGACTTCGTGTGTTTAGAAATCATAGGGTTTCTATACCGTTAAACAAAAAGGCTAAACCCTGGAATCTGGATTGTCAAAACTACCATCAAACATTCACGTTCTTAACCGCGATGACACGGGCTCGTAAATTCATATATTTCAACAAATCGTGATGATTCCGCACGTTCTTTTTATTCTGGACGTAATCTTCTTCAACACTTCCAGCTGTCATAGCAATATTTATTGATATTGTTATCGTGAACCATATATCAAACGGTTTTAATTGAAAGAAATTTCTAGGTGTAAAGCTCGGCACGAAGCTTATTGATTTAACTGATTATTATTGCGCTAGGTTTAATCAAACAAATCTTGGCACAATAATTTGTAAATTGTTAATAATAATACATAACTATTTTGGCTTATAATTGTAACAGTAAAATATAATGACTAATTTATTTTTTTAAAACAAAAAAGAAAACTGTACTGAAAACTGATAAGCAATTTTTGAGATAATCGCATGCCCACGTGTACATACGTACATACTATACATATGTAGGAACTTCCATAATGTAGAATTTCCTTTTTAATCCGTCAATAATTATACGAAAACTACCAAGTAAATATGAAATCCTATTAAAACGTCTATATTATTAACAAAATAGCACACATTTATTTCAATCACTATAAAGTAATGTGTTGAGAAATTTCAATTACTTTTACATATAATTATGTATAAAATAATTATCTTAATAAGCCCTGAAATAATGCGCAAAACCGGAACGATTGGTTAGTTTAGTTATAAACAAGTCCAGGCTTCGGGGAGGATAACTCGTTATGGGTAATAAGTGCTTATCTTTGAAGGCACTATTACGATGTTTGTTTTGTTGGAAATGTATTGAAACTCGCGGTAAAGTGGAATACTTGTAATATAGTAATTTCAAAATACAGAAGTAATTTCTCACGAACAGATACTAATACTAAACATTATTGCCATAAAAAAAAATACAGTTTCTGCATTCATACACTTATTTTTCAGTATAATATATTTATAGGTAGGTATGTGTATTATATTTATGTAACGTAACACAGCCTGTACATATCTCACTGCTGGGCATAGGCCTCTTCTCCTATTAGGGAGAAGGTTAAGTTTAATCCACCACGCTGCTCCACTGCGGGTTGGTGGATACTGATTATATTTACTTGAAGCAAAATTAAACCATATACTATGGACTTTCAGGACTCCAACAAACATAGTTCCTAAAAGATGATGTTTTGTAATTTCCGTAAGGTCTATACTATATAATAAATTAGGTTAAATGTAAATAAAACCTTCTTGACTATTTTGCAGTCAGTTGAAAATGAACCAGTGTTACAAGTAATTATTTTAATAGAACACTGCTTACATGGTGTGGGTACTATTATGAACATTATTTCAAAGAGTATATACTGGTCATTATGTGTAAGCGCTTTTAAGGGCTTTTAAACATTGAATTCATTTTTTAAAGGTTACTCGAACTGTATGTGAAAAATATCTTGATTGAAGTACATAGGTATAATTCATTTAAACGGAAAATTATCTCGGAGACCTGGGCTTTTATAGTTATCGAGTTAAACCGATCACAGTACAATGAAATATTTCGCCCAAATTTCATTGATAACTGTTAAGATAAACATGTTAATTGTTCAGAAATAAATTAATTTTAAATGTTAGGTATATTATTGAGTGTTTGCATATTATGATGAAAACTACGAAACCCTTTATTCACAGGGCTTGACAAGCACTTACCTAATATTTTTAATTTTACTATGGTTAATATACACATTATATACTTCACTCAATTTAATAATTCTCCTGGAACTATAACTTAATTTTGACGTTTAAACCTTAATGCCAGCATCATATTCAAAGAAATGATTGAAGATATATCCTCTGACTATCAATAATATTATCGTTATGATAAACTTATAAGACTCGGTGAAGGTGCAGTCAGAATAAATGATGTTTTTGTTAAATAAGCTAGTCATAGCTAGTCTAGTCATAGTCGTAAGTTAGTCACTGATAGACAATTATCAGTTATGCCACGCATTCAACGCTTCTTGTATTGACATCGATGACTAGTAGAAATACTTTAGTGCGTATATCTTTAGATTTATCCAGATAGATTGATAGATATATTGTTTGAGGTTATTGTCTTGGTTAAGAGCTCACTGATTGTGTGTTAATCGAACGGAGAAAATGTTGTGTATAAAATAATAATAAACAATGAAAATTCAATTAATATTATCTTAATTGAAGTTTTTGTTTTTTGTATATTACTTATCTATTCGGTTTTATTAACTGTTTTTATGTAGGGTTCCGTATCGAAAGGAAGTAACAGATGGTTGGTCCGTTTATCCAGCCCTTATTTATTTATTTTAATTAGTATGTGCTGTATTTTTTACCTCAATTAGTATTCACATACAATTTTTTTAATAAACAGAATATGTGTTGTAATGGTTTTCCTAGCAAAAATAAAATTTGGTATTGTGGAAATCATTGGTTAGCATATAATTTCCTGAATACTTATGGCGCAAGTTTTACTCGTTTACAACTATTTCCATTTGTCGCTACTCTTAAAAATATTTTTATTACTGTATGCAATAAGTGAAAAAGATCTCTAACCTACTGATATGAATACTGATGCCTACTACACTATTACCAAACCATATAAACCGATAACCATAAATACACCACCTGACGGATTACGCCAAAACATATGTTCTTATCAATGCAGCATTCAATCTAACAGAGAAGGATAGGGGCATAAAATGAGGACAATCTATGACTCCGCGGTTAGGCCTCCGCTATCATAAAAGTGTCAGTGGATGCTACAAACGAGAATTTATGACGAAATCGTGCAAATGAGCGGCCGACGCCTTAAATCCTTCGCGCCGGATAGTTGTCGCGATAACCTGATAATTCATGATGGTTGCCTGTTTTCTGTTTGGACGTTGTTTGATTTGTGCTCTTTATGTGCTGCTTTGGTGGCATTTACTATGCTAAGCATGAGCTTCTGTTGGGTTCGTTTTAAAATCGAATTCTTATTTATTGACTCGAAGCAGAAGTTATGTCGTTGGCTCGTTGCGTAACTAAAACTACATTGAACCACTCTATATAAGATTTCAATGAGCAAGAATAAAGCAGCATCTTTCTGCCCGTCCGTCACTCTGAACTCTTAAACGTCGACTTTTGAATCTAAGTTACTATCTAGGGAATACTTACAAAAATGATATTATTACTAATATCTTGATTGTAAAGAAAACCCCTTAGCAAGTAAATCTGACCCACATTTTATCCGTATCTAGGTAATTTCTTATGATATTCAATTATGAATATCTTTCAACTGATCAAGCAGCTCTTGGGCTATAAATCAATATTTATTAATAATATTTATGACCTTTCGCGACAAACGTATGTAAATTCGAATATAATCATGCTAACCTAACACATCAGCTGCCAAACGGTAGTTAGTCCAATGTTTTATGGCTCAGTAACGCTAGCCTCCCCCGATTATTGCCTTACAACATGCGATGAACTAATTCAATAAATTCACTTTCGACACCAGCCTATATTTCCTACTCGTGAAGAAAATTAATAATGTATTTTAACCCGAAATGGGCTATTTATTAGCCTACTATTAAGTTTTATAGCGCGTTACTCGCACGTGCGCGAGTTATTGCACTTTACAATTTATTTATTATTCCGTTAAAATCAGATTTTTTTTAATATTCTTGTTAATTTTTTGTTGCATGTTTATTATATTAACGTTTCTATCGTTTCATGCAAGATATACATTACGAGTGAGATTATTTTCTTAATCAAGGTAAAGTGTAAAGTGTCGTAAATTTTAATTGTAGCGTTGTATTGTACTGTACAGAAATTTAATTAACGACTTGTTAATTTTGGTATAAACATTTTACTGGGATCATAATTCATAATTTAATATTATTCAAAGGTTAAGTTTTATTAGGACTCACGAAGCTCATTACTTAATTAAATTTCATTATCGGAATTAATATCGATGTTAGCACTGTATGTTGTACAATAGAGAATAGATGTTAATACTAAATTCATAAATTGTTAATAGTTAGAAATATAACTAAATATTCGACATGTTAGAAATTTTATTACCTTTAGGCTCTTTTGTAGTAGGTATTAATACCGAGTGCTTCGTACATTGATTTTTCGAGCAATATTTTAAACTGGGCCATACTCTTCGACATCTGTCGAAATCCAAAGTCAGATGCATAGTACCTACAAGTGCACATCACAGTATTTTGACAAATCACGAAAACAATTAAAAAATGATACGATTATTTTTTACGAATTTAACACAAAATAACAAAAAACTTACTCATATTATTATACCGCGGCGATGTTTTCACAGTCAGATTTTTTCTCTTCTTTAAATAAACTTGTTTAATAAAAGAAAAAAAAACATCTATAAGTACCAAAAAATGACAGGTACATTGTGTACGTGGGCCAGGACGGTACGAGGACCTGGAGTCGGGTATCTATGAATATTTACCCTGCGTCAACAAAAAAGTACCAAAAAATACACATTTATTTTTTTAGCAAATAATTAATTACCTACTAGTGTTTTCGCGAATCCACTCTTTTTTAATACCCGGGTAACGGGTATTATTTTTTCACATACCCGGGTATACCCGGGTATATATAAATGTTTGCAGAAATAACATCAATTTTTTTAAAAAATCATTAAAAATATTGTAGGAGCGCTTTTCCTATCACTACAATCATGATTTTTTTTTAAAGCAAATGTTTCTTATTCGCGGTCCCCAAGTCGCGGACGTTTATTATTTATAAAACGTGTTGTTAAAGTGTGGTAGGTATCTAGAATTAGAAAAATGCAATATTTTCAAAATTTTCTGGAGTTTGTTTGTAAACAAGCTAAAACCTAAGCTGCTTTTACTGTATATCACTCCTTAGCTTTCAGTTAACTTGAAACTCCTAGT
>DVVJ01000171.1:0-18371 GCA_018234505.1 Junonia neildi neildi
AATTATTATCAGTCAATTTAAATTTTAGCAATCTATTTATCTTTCCAACACAAAGAATTATCCATTTAGAAGGTAAAGTGTCAAAGACGGATGACACACAGATATGAAAATATTAATAAAAGTTTTCCATGAGGTGTTAAGAAATACATATACAGATAATAATTCATTAATCTAAATTAATTCATGAAATATTTACATATTATTATAAAAACTTGTGAGAATTTATTTTTTGTAAGTTATTCATCATTGTCATTCTTATTAGCATCTTATGAAGAGTAATGTGATAAAAATAATTTGATCGTCTTTGATATTGAAATTACAATATTTAAAACAAAATTTAAGGAATAATTGATCCATAAATATTGTTTGTAGTATGATAAACTAAATATTTTGCAATTGGTAATGCATAGAAGCCATATCATTATATTTTTCTAATTAGCAAGATAAAGTAGTGTGAATCAAGCATTAATTTCAATCTTTTTTAATGGCAAATAGATTTCAAGATAATGATTCAGAAGTTTAGTTACTTCATTTGAATAAAATATCATTTTAATAGCTCTCATGTTTTCTATTTACCTATCTAATGTATTAGTGAAGCAAATAATGATGGCCTATTTATACTTTAAACTATAATCCAAGACACTATTTACAATCCATTAATTAGAACAACTCTTAAAACTACTAGTATGTGAGAATCATACATACATATCCTCCCATTGTTTACCTCCTTGACTATTAATTATCACTGAATATACGATGATAATGACTTACCAATTTTGAAATTTTCATCTTGGAAGTAGAATTTGTTGATCAGCCTCGTTAGTATGTAGCCGAGGACGCGGCTATTGTAGTACGTTATATAAACTATCCATAGTATCGCGGATATTAGCGACACCAGCAGGAGGGCGAAGTTCCGGTCCATCGTGATCTCGGCGAAGTCCGTCGACGAGAAGTTCCATCCCTTCGCCACCGGATCGAGCGATCCGGTGTAATTCCTAAACACGAAACACAATAATAAACTCTTTATGTGTCATCCTTGATAATACGATAAACATCGATGGGAAACGCAATTATGTACACTCACATTGTTAAGGGAATCTATTTTACTAGAATATTTCACATCGTTTATTATATATCGATACCGCAAGTAATTCGCACACTGTTAACATTTCCAGTTATTGTTTCTTTATCAAATTATTTGCATTCACTTCTTTTTAATTACTTCGTTTTGACAGATCTATACAATATACATCTCGCCTTTTACGTTCCGTTTCGCGCATGAGATATGAAAATATTTGATAACAGCTGATTTGACAGCAAATACGTTTTATATAAAAAAGTGGATGGAAATCTAACGAAATAAAAAAAAGCACCGAGGATATTAAATCAATAAATTGTTTCTTTTCTTGTTTTGGGTTTTGTTAAACTATAGACATCTATCTACTTATTCATATCTATACATTTATCATATAAATATCTATAACTTTCTTACTCGGATATCCTTCAATAGAACTTACAATGAAACAGACATTTTTATATACATCTATCTATCTATAAAAAAAAACACAATAAAAAATAAAAATTCTGACAAAAAAAGACATATAATTTGATTTTGGGATTAACTTGGTAATTGGGAGGTATTTTAGACAAAAATTATTATCAATAGATATCTATTTTATAATTATTTCATGATTATCTTCTTCAATTTTTTGTCGCTAGGCAACGAAGATTCTTGTTTATTTATTAGTGACATAGTGCTAATCCCTAAGCTAATTTAAAAAAATCACAGAAATAACTCTTTTATTGTGATAATAAAAATGGTTGAAAGCACCCACGAAGGTGGTGATAATGACGACCAGCAAGAAATTTATAATTTAAAAGTGAGGTTGGTATATAATTGTAAAAACGAAAAATATAAAAACCAAAAACATTTTTTTTATGTCTACAAATGGTTTAACCTTTTATTTATTGCACATTTCTTTACCTTACAATTTTTGACTACCAAAAAAGAATAACACATGTGGTAACATTTTTTTATACCACCCAAAATGAATGAGTTGATGACCTCGTATTTTTCCTTGTGAGAGAAGATTTTATCACTTGATAATTTTTTAGACATGTCTCGTGTTTTAAAACCTTCATGACAAATCTAACATAATAATTAGCATGATTAAGATAAATAATATTTTTTAATAAATAACGATATCTCTTAGATGGGCGATACCTCAGAATCTGGATAACATGACTTTTGTTGGGAGGGATGTTGTCGCAGTAGCCCATGATATTTATATTATATTCTTTAATTTGAAAACAAACACTGAACTAGTGTACGTTGCTAGTAATGAACAAAAAGGCGATGGCGTCGATGTGATAGCAGGTGGGTAGGATAAAAAACATATATCCATATTACATACATCAGTTCATTTGTTTCATTATTTATTAACGGCAAAATTTGATAAACATAACCCTAAATCTGTATAACTAAATTACAGGTCACAGGTCTCATCTTTTCGCATTTGCTGAAAAAAGTAAACATCCTCGAATTTTCATCGTCAACTATCCCGTATTTCACATTTTAGCGGAATTAAAAGGTAAAAAGGACAGGCGTTTACTAATAAGTTGGGTCCACACCGAACGATCATACCACGATTCGCGGATCCACGTTCATTGAATCGACTGGTGCAAAGAGCATAAGATCCGTATAGTACGCTAAGATCCTATCGGACCCGTCCATATCGCATTCATGCGTACGATTGGGCGGTGGTGAATCGTCTGGTGTAGTCGCAGCTATGATTATTTTAAACTTTTTCCATGAGTTAACAAGAATTATCAATATTCAGATATCGATGTGAACCGCTACAAAGGTCTGTGTATGATGGAGTCCGATTTAATTGCGGGGTTCAGCGGCTTCCCAAATTATGTGATATCAGTGTGGAGCTGGCGCTCCATGCAGCGGCTTGTTTCCATTCCAACGGGTGTGGTGCGACGCAATCAGATTTACATGTAAGATTTCTCATTAAAACGGAACTCTAATTTAGATTCTGCTCTAGAGGGTTTTCTCTAGAACCAGTTTTCGAAATATATCCTAGGGGTAGATTCAATTTTAGTAATGGAAAATTTTTATTCCACTCTGCGTAACAGCATAAAGCCATGCCTAACAAAACGTGGCGCGACATATGTAGGTATAGTAGGCGAGTCCCTGTGGCTGTTACGTTTTCTATCAAAAGTTATTATTTATACTCATGTCGTTTATAATACAATGATATGATAATTATGATAATTGTGCTCATAAACAAATAAAAGACTAGAAAATATTCTTTAGGGCCAGTAACACACATATGCTGGTGTGTCAATGCTGGGGCGAAGGGCTCATAGTATGGGAAGTAGCCCAGTGCTACAAGCGTTGCTTGATGCTGAAACGCAGTAAGGAAGAAGTGACGGGATGGGACATCTCCGATCCTAAGCTCATCGCTGTGTGCTGGAACAATGAAGGACAGTTGTATGCCATCGATGAGAAAGCCAATCTTTATAGCGTAAGTAAAGCTGAAGTAGAAATACGATTGGTATGAACCGTTAGTTTAAACATTTTGTAACCTTATCGATACTAAAATCAATTAATTTATCGAATTTTAGTTGCTCTCCGATGGAATAGGCATGATGACTAATCTAGATTGGTCCGAAAATCTTAAAGGCACTTTAAAACCTTGTATGTGTTCGTTTAGCAATGGTATTTTGATCTACGGCCCTGATTCTTGTATTCGGGTAAGTTATTAATAAGGGTAAATAAGGGTTCGGGTAAGCTATTATTATTAAAACTATATTGTAGTCTTCATTGTTTGCCGTAGTCTCTCAAAAAAGTTGAACATCAATGGCAAGTTGTATGGAAGTACAAACCTGATGATGAAGTTGTTCGTCTTGTTTCGAATTCGACATCAGACGTCGCTATCATGTGGACAAAGAAAGGTTTCGTTTATAAAATCACTGGCGAATCAGAAGACAAGATCGACGTCAAATTATTTACCTTCAAACAAAGGTTTTTTTTTAAACGATTTATCGAAATTTGGTCTGGCAATCTTTTAGCGTGAAACGCTTTTTATCCTTGATCAATTGTTTTGCAGGAATGTAATAAAAATACAGTTGATTGCGCCAAATTATTCTCATATAGCAACAATCAATCATATTGGCGTTCTTTGCATTTACGAAGTTGCTACAGCGAAATTGGTAAGTTCTTAAAATAAATCGCATTATAACTCGTGTCTAAAACCATTGTAAACGTAGTAATTATTTTTCCAATTGCCAGGTGCTTGTAAAATATATCGATGGGGATGATGTCTCATTTGAGACAAGTCCAGTCGATCCATTGGTAATAATTTATGGAGAGGTCGGTCACAACTACGGGATGGCTCTTTTTACATTTGATCCAGATAATGGCCTCCAGAAAGTTGGTAGCATGTGTCTAACGCACCAAATCGTCTCGCGCGTTGTTTTCTCACCCACCGGAAAAGAAATAGTAGCCGCCGCTATGTCAGCGGGTCATATATTCATTTTGAAGGTATTCTTATCTGGAAATTTTTAAGCAAGCAAATAATCATTTAATAGTCATTATTAATCCATAATTTTTTTAAGTTGTCAGACGATTACAAGCTAACCTTAGTGCGATATACGGAGTTGGGACGTGGACTTGCTGATTGTTTTCTCATGAAAGTTGGAGAATCGGTTCGAGTCTTCAGCCTTGTGCTATTTTCGGATAAATACGCAATAGGTATTATATTCATTCTTAGATACATGGTAATAAGGTAAGATTTAAAAATATTACTGAAATTAAGAATTTTACCGAAGGTGAGCGTATAATTTGCATAAATGCTGAGACGGGAAAGGACAATAAGTTTGCGGGAAAGATGGCGGGTCCGTACGCTCAACTTGTGCCTTTACATGCTCGTGATACAGCGCTTGCAGTGCCTCACCTGTCCTCGCAAATGCATGTGCTAAAACTCTCTGGCGAAGTAAGTAGAAAACCAAAAGGCGGATGTCGTAATACAAAAGTTTTTTTATAGGCACATACCTACACCTATTTATAGAAGCCAATTTATAGTAGTGAGATAAGTTATACATTTATCACAACTCAAAATAATGAAATGTTATGTTTTTAAAATAATTTCCGATGTTTTAGTTTTATTAACGGTAATAATTAACGTACGAGTACAATCATTTACGAAACATCAAAATTAAGATACCTACTTGTGCCTATTAACAGAAAGGTGTAACGGTATCGGTGAAGATGGGTCCAGTGATTGAGACTGGGCATCATCTGAAACAATTTCTAGCATTTTATAACACTGGTGCTCTTCTCACTTACGGCGCTGATGGAACTGTCATACTTCGGCCACCTAATGCTCCAACAGAATTCGGTCAGTTTTGTTATACCTATGACGTAATGGAACGATATTATACATCAGGGTTCTGATATCTAAAAACCTTTATTCCTACAGAATTGCAATTGATAGTAACGCATCGGTACGAGTCAGGTGTCAAGCAAGCTCTTATTGATGCAGAGAATCGGTACATTGTATCACTTGCTAATAATAAGACGCTGGCAGTACATTTCCTGCATAAGAATCCATCAGATCGCCGTGAACTGCAGCATGCATCACCTGATATTAGTCTTTTTAACGAGAGCATAAATACTATTACTATTTTAAACGACAATGACAGTGAGTTTATAATTTTTAATTTATTATTGACTTAACTTTCTAAATTTATTTACCAGATGAAATTCATAGGCTTCTTGAAAGGTAGAGGAGAATATTCAGACAAAAACAATTTTTATTTTAGAAAACTATTTGGATTTGCAAGAAGACAAGAAAGTAAAAGAAGAAGCGATGGATTACAAGAAGCAACGCGAAGACGTGGTTCGCTCTTTAGAGATGGTGAAATCACGGCTAGTAGAGCTCCTCGAAGAAAATCTTGCTGAACGTCCTTTGCACCAACTCTCATTATCAGAATTCAACCTACATATTGAACACAAGAAAGAACGCATTAAGCAGGTATAAGAAGCAAGAAGGAAATATTTTTTTTTATGATTTTGAAAAAATTAGATAGGTAACTTACTTAAAAATATGTACAGGCAGAGAAGGAACGTGAACAAATACGACTCGAAACAGAAGCACGTATTCGTGCGCAGGATAAAGTGACGGCGTGGATCAAAAGTCAATGTTGGGATACTATGCTAACACCAAGAGTTAAATTATTCGCCATATTCAGCCATTACCAAGTAAAGTTTTTTCATAGTATAATTTAAAATCAATAATTTCAAATAAATTTTACCGTTATTAAATCTAAATAAAATCTAGGTAGAGAACTATGCAGTGCTTCCAACGCAGCGAGACAATTGGCCTGAACTACAGCAAATCGAAGCTTTACGTAGTATTGAGATGGAATGTGATGTGGGCGTGTTTCGGCCCTGGGAGGAACCCTGTGAAAGATTGAGTGTAGAAGAAAATCAAGTCCAGTAATCATTTATAAATTGTTTTCTGTTAATTGGGCTTCTAAAATAATCCACAGTCTTTATCTATTTTAGAATTTGTTTAATGTGATAATTGAATTACAATTTCGTAATATACATATATAATCTTTACTTACTTATTGAAATCTGTAAAAATTTAAGTTCACTAATAATCAAATAAAATTTAGGACGGCGCCACAGTCTATAGTATCGATGAGAGAAGTCCGTAAAAGCGCTGACAGCCAGACAATACCGGAGGTGGTGGAATCCGAGGAGTTTGTGGAAGGCGAGCCTTATGTGCTTTCCGGGTCCAACGCGCACCGCTTCATAGAGATACCACCTTTCATGATACCGCAGACTATGGCTTATAGCTTCCTGCAGATGAACTGGCTGCAGCATATCGTAAAGGTAATACTTCTCTTGCCTAATTGCATCATAAATATTTTGTGTTTGAGTAATGTAGGTACGTTTTTCAGTTAAACGTTCAAAATATGCGACTATGGTTCAACAAGCAATTTGACGACTTGATGAACCAAAAGAAACGTGAGGTTGGGCTCGTAGATGAAAGGAATGCTCGCCTCCGTTTCATAATTGATGGTAACTGTCATATTCTTAATAGTCTTTAGAATTACTTAAATTCTTCATTATATTAAAAATCTTACTATTTTTTTATCAGAATTAAATAAACTATCTGACCTACGCGGAAGTTTTCACCATTTGGCCATACAAATACGTGATCCCGAATGGCGACAAGAAGAACAACCACACAGACTCATTAAAGTTGATCCTGAAGAGGTAATATGAAAATGATTTCTTCTGACCTACCTTTGATTTTATTAGCAATGCTAGTGAAATTGTCTCACCATATGTATTTCACATGAATCTAGTGCAGTATCGAGCCGTACGTGAGCCCGAGCCAGGTGGTGGTGCCGCCGCCGGAGCCGCAGCCGAAGGACGACTTCCGCGAACGCGCGCTCATGTACATGATGGACGGCGTGCTCGAGAAGCTCTGGCACGAGGAGATCAAGAAACCGATTCCTATGCCGCTCTGCATGGTATGATATATTAAGTTTAACATGCCTTCTTTAATTAAAATAATTAATTTGAAGCTTAATTAAATGTTATCAGAAAATTAGTTTTACATTTTTAGTGGTTACTTTTTGAGATGATTTGATAAGAATAGCTAGAGATAATAGAAGTTCTTGAGTCTAAGATAGTAAAGAAGTGCTTGAAGATTGGAACGTTAGTGAAAGTAAAATTATTATTCCATTTCATGTAGTTAGAGAAAGATCCAGAACATTTTAATGAAGATGACCTACGACTGGTTTTCGAATATGAAGCTAAAGTAGCATTTAGGAATGAAGAACGAGATAAGTATCGAAAAATGCTTCATGCCGAATATGCGAAATTGTCGCAAATACTGAATGAAGGAATTGTAAAGTTCAATCAAAAGGTAAGATAGAGAATTTAACCATGGATTACTTATAATTTAGTCTTAATAACCATTGACAATTATACAGGTAAAGGAAATGTGGTTGACAAAACTTAAGGTTGACTCAGTTATTGGACAAGAAAATCTAAATCTTATGCGTTTACGTAGAACGAATTTAGATCGTGTTGAGATGGCTGAAAAGTTAGAAGAAATGAGGTATCACAAAAATAATTATTATAGCTTTAGCGTCAATCGATAAGTAATAGATACTAAATACATTTTTCCAATTTCAGAAATGACATAAAGACATACGAAGGAGAAGTAGAAGTCCTACAACGAGAATTACATTTGATTCAAGAACAAAGCGAAGAATGTCAAGCTACATACGACAATCTCACACAGAAAGACAAATACTTAGATCGCACCTTCAAGAACCATTTCGCTGATCTATCGCCGATTATCGTTGACCAGTGCTACAAGTTTTTTAAGTAAGATATTTTTAAATTAAAACAACATTATATTTTAGTTTAAGTTTATTAAATTTTGTGGTCTCTGTTTTTAGAAAAAGGCCCAAATGGCATCAGCGTGCAGCGATAATATCGGTCGTGCTCTATGACTTGGCAAACGCCGTACTAACTGGAATCCGTCCTCCGCTTTTACATGTAGATTGCTTGGAATACTTTAAGGGGTTGGTAAATAGAAAATCGATCATACTTAATTATTCGATGTCTAACTCCATAATAATGTCACTTTCAATAATTATCTAGTGTCGAACAGTTAGACCAGTTGAGCAACATGCCTCCTGTGATGGATGAAGGGCTCTGGACGACGATGTGCAAACTTCGTCGAGCTAAAATTGAAAACGAAATTCGGGTAAGTATGTAAATATTTGAATACTAATAAAAATAATAAATATAATATACCCTAAGTTTTCACCATATGTTTTGCCATGACATGCTTAGGTATCCTTCATCAGACTTTTAGCGACTTTCTGTAAAACATCGATCAACTTAGTGAGAGCTTCTTGATTCTTTATCGGCTTGTGATTACCATTTCCAAATATAAGCAAACAAAACCAATATATGATTTAATAATGTAAGTGAAAATAATTGGCTCGGTCAGATGCGCGCAGTGGCGCAGGAGATGTCGTGTGTGGAGGCAGCGGCGGCGGCGTGGCGCGCTGGCGTGACAGCTCGTCGACAAAGACTCGCGCGCATCTCCGACAATGTGACGCAGCACCGACATGCGGTCGAGCTGGCGGCCAGGAACAGCACCATTCAGGTGTATAGAGACTTGAATTCCAACTTGTGTATCAACTGTGTATTTTTATATCTAAAAGTTAATTTATTTTGTTGGTTCATATGAACTTTTCTTTAAAATTCATATTTTTCATGCGGCTGTAAAATTAAAGTTAGTGCTGCCGGCGGGACAAGTAGAAATTATCACCACAGGTCATATGGAAGATTTTGAAGATGCTACTCTCATACCTCGTGATGAAATCGAGAAGGTCAACGAAGTTATTCTGGTAACCAAAAAAGGGATATTTTTTGAAAATATGCAAAGTCTGATTTAATTTTAGAATACATTTCTACAAACTTTCTCTATTACGCAGAAAGTCGGCGATTGGAAACTGAAGATGATGAGAAAACAAATAGAATTTCGTAAAGGAATTTTATCGAAAGAGTGGGAACATGCCCAGATGAAAATGAAATTGCGCCATATGGAACAGGAGCTTTATTCCTACCAACGACTCAAGGTAAACTAGCAATAACTTATGAATAAGCTTGACAATTAGTAATAACGACAACAGATCCAAATTATCGCCTGCATAATCTCCCTAGATACCGAAAGAGCTTCAAGAATATCTGAAAAATAAAGAGAAGGGTTACACGGATGAACAGGACTTTGTGCGTCTGGAAAAAGAAATAGAAGCATCAAAGGTGTCTATCAACAAGATGCTAACTGAGCAAATACGTAAAGTTGAAGAAATTGAGGTGAGGAGTATTTAATGACCATAATGCTTCTATCAAGTAATTTATAAGAATTATAATAAAAATCTCATTTTTAGGTAAAAATAAATACACTGGAGGTGCAAGCACAGCAATTAGAGAAATTTATCATCTCGCTTAATGTGAAAGTTTCAGAGAAGAAACTTAACGAAGATCCTTTAGAGCCCATTCGAATTCGACGTATATTCAAGAGACGGTATATGATATTTTATTTTTCCAATTCATTTGTCTAAAAGTTATTTTTATCTTTAGTACTGTACTTCTAAAGGTACACTACGTCCATTTCTCTACACCCGAAAAGATGTATTCAAAGTTAAGGTAGTTGTGGTCAGACAACGTAGAGAACAAATAAGTGAACGTATATTCCCATCGATAAGAATAAAATAAAATTTAATTTGCCTGTCAGGATGGAAACGCTGGTGATGCGCAGTAAGCTGATTCGCGAGGTGCAGAGCAACCACACGCGTATCGTACTGCTTCAGACTGAGCTCGAGCTGCTGAGACTCAAGACCTACCCCACGCTGGCGAGCTTCCGGACGATAAACTAGGAATACGTTAAATACGTGATGGCAATTCGTACCCAACAAGTGAATAAAACATCGAACTAAGTATTTACGATTGAAGCTTTGATTATTTATATAATAATCAAAGGATTGAAGAAAAATATTATATTGAAAATGTTATAAGCAACGTCTCCACATTTATACTAATTATGTGTTTTATTTTTAATTGCAAAACTTTAATTGTATGGGCATGATGGCATGTCTATTGTGATATGATATTTATTTTATTATTTTAAGGTGATCTAATTTTATTTCGAATTTTGCAATAAGTTTTATGTTGAATGTCCGTAATAAAAGTAATTCTGATTTCATAAACTTTTATTTGCAATTACAAAACAAAACAAATATGTAAATAAGGAGAGTTTATCCAGTTACATAGAATACGTGTTAAACTGAAATAGAAAGTAATACAATTTGAGCTTTGTATACCCAATGATGGTATAGATGGAGAAGTCTATACAAATCGTTTGATTTTTATCGTTCATAATTTCCAAAATCCAATGTCTCGTCTTGCTGATAAGCGGTGGTACCTACAAGGGGAGTGTAGTTGCAAAAGAAACTAATTCACGTCATGAGAGTTCATTGAAATGTGGTACATTCACAATATTTCATTCCTACTATTGATATCATATAAAAATACTTCTCACTCCCCTTGAGCCCTCCGCATTTACATCTGATATTAGTATTGAGCACAATTTTACCAGATACAATAGCTTGAACGCTGTTTTCACTATCATCTTTGGATGAAAGCAAAATATTACACAAATTAAAGATATTTGTCCTACTTACATTTCAATTATCTAAACATACAACAAATAATAAAATTGATGATGAAGCTGAATAGAAAGCCCAGATGATGGTATACAATAGCTATTGATTGAAACATTTAGTAAAGATAAAAGAGTACAATACTGGATCAACATCTATAGTTTGCGTTAAAAAAAACACGAATAAAGGACTTCAAATTGTAACTTTTTGTGTACATGTGAAAATTATCCTATGATCTTACATAAAAAATAAAGCGATTGGCGATTTCGTTGAAAGACAAGATGTATAAGAATTGGCTAAAGCATTCGATTGCATCAGTCACATGATCATTAGCAGTAACTGGTCAGTTGGAAGCTAATACGACAATCGATTTATATTTTATCTAGGCTCGCTCTATTGTATGTTAATATGTGTAATATGAATTAAGCTAATCTACTCATCGCAATCGCTCAACAGTCTTTGCCAGCTGATAGCCACTGTTAGTGTATTTTCAAGGGGGTGCAAAGTTATCGTCTAACGTTTACTAGTTTTACCAGTGGTTGTAAATGCAAAATTTTATAAAAGTTCTTCTAATTGTAATGATAATGAAAAATATTTTTCGTGTGTTCAAATTCACCCCTTTGCAAACCCCTGCCGGCACATTTGCAACTTAAATATAAAAGTTCCATTAGAAGACATCAACGATTATAGACTATGATATAAAAATCTATACAAGAATGTATATATTAAATGGCTGCACGTAAAAATCTAATCTACGAGACATTAGCCCTATGATAATACTAATTTTAAGGGACGCATATAATGTACAATCGCGTACAGACTATTTCAACATGGCAACATTTAATATTTAACTAAGCGCTATAAATATCTATTAATAATTATTCCATATTCGATACCAGCAACACTGAAAGATCAGAGCACTGAAAACATTCATAAAATCAGCTTACAAATTCATCTACCTATGGGTTTACTTCTATTAATACATTTTTTCTTAAATACTGTGTTAAAAATCATTACTAGAAAGTTACAAAACTCTATAATCGTTCACTGAATTATTTATTTTTGTAATTTACAGCGAACAATTTTCGTGTCGTAGACTACCAGATGTTTAGGGTCCATCATTATGTGATACCAATTCACAACTTTAGCTATCATAGCCAGATGTAGAGATACTAATTAGGGTCAACAACCACTCTAAAAATTGGACCCTAAATATCGGGGAGTGTGATAAGCTATTTTTAATTTACGCAATAAAAGCTAACACGATTGTACGCGATTATACGTGAAAATCTTATAAAACATTCGAATTAGGCCACAATTTCGTTATTAAATTATATCACATGATCAACAATCACATTTTTGCCAATTTTTTAAATTTTCACAAATCTTTACACTGTACTTCTTAGCTTTAATTCAATGATTAAGAACTTTTACCTCAGAACAGAGTACACAAAAGCAGTGACTGCGCGCTAGTCAGATATATCCTTGTAGAAATATTAAACATCAAAATTATCAACAAATATATAATAAATATAATATAATCATTTTACTATATAAAAACTTTAATAATAAAAATGTGGTAACAAACAGATATTTATTTCAAAAAGATTTTTCATATTTATGAAGCATAAACGTTTCAAAAATCAATTTTAAATATCAAATATAATATGTAGTGTAATTTCTAGATCTTTTCTCCGCTCTGAGGTCTTAATAGTATATGTCTATATGTGCGTTTATATTAACTATGTTTGAATACATTTCACTGTATCTATATCTTATTTGATATGTAGATAGGGGACACTAACTATAGAAAGATCTATGAAGAAAAGCCACGTACAGACTGAGCGTTTCCGGGAACGCACGTACAAATGAGCGTATAGTATTTTGACAAGTTTAGCGCTCTTACGCACCTGCGATTGGCCGCCTAGGCGCACCTGTGGTTAACCGCTTATGTAATCCCATTTAGCGGTTATACAATCATGCGAAGCATACGAAACCGTTCGTATAAAAATTATAAAAGCGACCAGCAAAGCGACCAGCCGCCCCTGTGCAAGTGCGTGAAAGCGCTTATATTATGTTCTTCTAGGCAACAAAACGCGAAGCGCACGCACGAATATATTCGCACAGCTGCGAGTGCGTACAAGGCGTTTCAGTGTACGCATACCCAAGAACGCGTCCGTACACGGCTTGAAAGAGTGGAAGATGCAGCGGAAGGACAGTCTCTATTATAATATTATTCTATATTAATCAATTCTTTTAATATTGTCCTGACACTGAGCTATACCGCGTCTATCTTCAATAAGCTGTTATTATAACTTTAACAGGATAATAATATTACCCGTTTTATTTTTAATAGTAAAAACTTCATCGCGTAAAATTGAGCTTACGATTTAAATGACCGAGTTTACGAGAAGTACATATACTTTAAGTCTTTATTGACTTCTCAAATTTGGTCCAATGTAATTGTTCTTCTATTCAAATTACTTTAAAATGTTATTTTAAAAAGTTTCTAAAACGATCGAACTTCTATTGCAGCTATTAGATATAAAAGATCAAAGTCTTGTTAAAAATAAAAAAATGAGCTAACCTAAAAGATCTGGAAGATATGAAACATCAATTATTTAAAAAGGCTATATGTATATCCATTTAGTCGAACGGTACGTCGCGTCGTGCCATCAAAATGTTTCCACGCCACATCATACGTCTTTTTAGCTGTTCCGAAAAAACCAAGAGCAGATCAGTATCTCAGATCAGAGTCTAACGAAATTCAATAACGATTACAATTGTGGAACATGAAAAGACATGAATTTCTTACAGTGGATCATTCAGAGAGCAGTTCTCTGGTCGTACACGATGACTGCATCCGCATCAAAGAACTGGCTGTGAGACTTGCTCAGAGCGATAATAGCCGCGTGTTCGCTGCGCATACGGTTTTTATACTTCTTGCTCAGGTTTACCTGAAATATTACTAAACTGTAGGGAAAAACTATCAGATTCTATAGTTTTCAACATTCATTTAATATAGTCATACGCATTTGATTGCTTACACCTTTCTTATTTATGTATGCATAAAATAAAACATATTTTATATCAATATAAAACTGCAAGAAGAACAACTTTTATAAGCATAGAACAGTGAAAAGAAGAAACAGATAAAAATGATTGACAAATAAAAAAATAAAATTAAGGTGTTTCACAAGGTATCTTTTTGGGTCCAAAGTTATTAATTCTTTTCATCACTGAATTTTATTAAAAACGATGTCAATATAACACTACCTTTGCATACAGTTGGTGCAAATCATCTTCAGTAGAGAGCGGGCGTGGCTTAGGACGCAGGAAAGCGGGCAAGGACCGAGTCTTTAGAGCATCAATGCTGGCTGCTCCATCCATTTCATCCAACACTTGAAAATAACAATAAATAATAATGTAAGCAATTTTATGAGCATGGGTAGGAATATTTTAGGTGAGGCAGAAGGAAAAAATATTTGGTTTATCTAATTTTAGAATAGTATCCTGGCTATGATTATACTATCAGCTAATTTTTCATCAGATTATTGTTATAAAAAATATCTATGTTTCAAAGTTAAGCTTTGCCTCCGATGGAGAAATTCAGGTACACAATTATCACAATATTTTTAATGATATTGCAATAATATAATAATTGAACACTTACTACCACTGGAGGCATACTGAACAGCATTCTCCCGAGGTGCATCAGGTACCCGGTTAACATAGCAGTGTGTGGGAGCCCGGGACGGCTGGCTCTGACGCCTGCACTCTGCGTCACCTGCATAGCTTGCAGGTCGCATGTGACGCTGCACCTGCACCTAATAAAACAAATAACAAAAAAAAATAAGGTATTAATACAGATGTAGTCATAAAAAGTTATAGGGAAAACAATTCTCAATTCATTATTATTTAAAAAACTTCAATTACCTCTGTGTGTTTAATCCTATAATTCTCCTGACTTGTATATCCATGTCCTTCTTTGATGGTGTAATGTTCCTTAAGATATTGTTCGTCTAAAAAAATCGTAATTCTAATTAGTTGTTGAGTTGACATAAAAAACGAATATATTTATTGGACAAAACTTACCAAACGATTTCTGGTGACGCGGCATTAGGCGGCAGTAGCATACAATAATCAACAAAATAACAACACCGCAAATTCCTCCAATAAGCCAAGATAACCAAACAATTATAATGCGACCCTGTAAATAAAAATGCATGTCATTTTTTAAATTTTTTTTCATTCATGACAAAATATTGATTTTGCAAGCTTGCACTTACCTGCAGAAACATTTCAATTATTACCAAGAAGGCGAAAAACGCCTCTTTTTGATCCCCTATTAAATTTATTCCCTAACATTTTCCTTTTTTATCCTATGAATGTTCTATCTAAATCTAATAAATTTTGTTAAAATTAAAAAAGAATTAAGCTATTCCTTCATTCTTTCATTTTTTGACTTATTTCAAAATTCTCGCGCCTGCGCAATTCGGTATTTTTTTAAGGTAATGTTGCCAGTTTTTAAACTTAAGAAAATTGTGTCTATAATATTGCAATGAAGTATCTAAACTGTAGAGGAAAATCAAAATATTTGGAATAGTGGAGGTAATTTGGAATCCTTCGATATCTGCTTTTACTTAAAATTCCGACTACCAGAACTAAGAAAAATAGGTGCCTTTTTTTAAAACCTTTTAGAAGTTAGAATGTGTCCAGTGAAAATAATTTACTGTAATAATAGAATATTTATAGTAACTACTTAAACTATTAGGTAACTTTGTCGGTTAGAGAATATCTAATGTTACTACGATACAGTGGCGTAGCTAGGTAACGAAGGGCCCTGGAGCAAATTGAAATATGGGGCCCCACTAATATTTTGAAAATGCTAAGCTTCTTTATCATTCAGGGGTACGATATTATCGATATGCGACGTTGTCGGCGGAGATCGTGCAGCTGCGATTGGTATGTCTGCTCGTCTGACACAAGCAGACTAGAGCCCGAAGAAGAAGATGAACAACTATAGAGGAAAACGCTGAAGCTCATTCGGCCAAGTTCACGTTAAAGTGGCAATTTCAAGTTATAAGGTTGTGGAGAACGCCCATAGCTTGGAAGGAGGCAAATTTGATCCACTTGATAAAGGATGGCAGCTAGGCACATTCTCCCTTTGCGTACCGTCTCATATACATATACCCAGGGTAAGATGGCATTGGCGATAAGCCTGTATATCGTCAATACCTTTAACGCTTTAGGCGCGAACACGAAGTCGAACTCCTCGCTTGTGTCAGCGCCAATTGCTACGCAGACGACACGTTGGTTCTGGCTTCTGGCATACGGGTTAAGCTTTAAGAAACGGCTTGTCGAACTAGGAATCTAGATCGTCGTTGCAAAGATCTCCGAATTGGGCGTTTGGATAGCACCTACAAGATTGAAGCACTATATCACCGGAGCTTCGAATAACAATGCAAGCGCCTGACCCCCAGAATTGAGAAAGCAGTGCTTGCGATGCACAGACTGCTGCCTAACCTCGGGGGCCCAAGTGAGAAGTGCGTCCAACTCCGCGTTTGGAGCGCTTTGGCGGTAGGAGCAGCGAAGGGCACTTACGACGTCGGAAATTTTACGCATATAAACGCGTTGTGACTAACGATTCCGCTGGCCTTCTGACTGGCTTGGATGAGAAGTATACAACGAGTCATTTTCCGACTTACGCAGGTACTGCCTGGACACCGTTGTTTTGGAGAGTATCTGTGTAAGAGCGGCAACGATGATTTGACATATAGTCTTCTTCTATGAGACCGTTATGGAGAAGGACATTACAGGATGGGCTCGGAAGAAAACCAATTTCATTCGACAAAGGTGACTCGCGGCGCTCTTTTTCGTGCACTGCTTGGGCATTAAAACGAAAGGAAAGGTTAATGGTTTTTTTTATAGAATAATATGATAATGAGTATAAGGTCTGACCTACCAATTGCCTAAATAAAAATTAAATTCATAATCACGCTTGACATCGTGGGATCTCCACCTATCGTTACCACCTGGGCATGGCACTGGGGTCCCTAGCTACCATACTCTTCAGTGGTATGACGCGCCTTGTCAATATACGCGCCAAGTTTTGAAAAATTCAGTTCAATCAATAATTTCTGCTTATGATTCGGGGGCTCCCTTAGCTTGGGGGCCCCGGGGCACTGCCCCGCTTTGCCCCTAGGTAGCTACGCCACTGGTCACGACGCGTTTATGCTCGTAAAATTCTCCACGTCGTAAGTGCCTTTCGCTGCTCCTTCCGCCAGAACGCTCGAAGGGCGCTGACAGAGTTAGACGGACTTCTCCCTTGGGCCCCCGAGGTTAGGCAGCAGCCTGTGCATCGCATCCACTGGCTTCTCAATCCTGGGTGCCAGGAGCTTGCAGTGTTATTCGAAACTCCGGCAACATAATGCCTCAATCTTGTGCGCTTCGGAAGCGGATTCGGAGATTTTTGCGACAAAGACTTAGATTCCGAGCTCGACAAGCCGTTTCTTAAATCTTAACTAATATGCCATCATCAACGTGTCGTCTTCGTTGCAGTCGACGCTGGCACAAGCGAGGAGTTCGACACGTAGAATCGCGCCGTACGTGATGTTCCACGAGAACAATCCAAGAACTGATCCCTGTGGAACCCCACAGTAGATTTATCTCCGAGTCCTCATACTATTCTGGCCCACGGATACGATACACCTGCCGGTAGAGAGGCACAGAGCAAGTAGTGACAATCCGCTCGAAGAGTTTGCCAACCCTGTAAGCATATGGGACGGTACTGTTATAGATGGATCTTGCACCCTATAATGCTGACCTAACACTTCCCTAAGCTATTTATCAACCTTACATTCCATTCCCTGATTCCTAGTCAGTTCCTAACTCACTCCCATCCAGGACAGACGGCTGTCTTATTTCATAATTATTCTTAATTAATATTCTATAATTTAAATTCTTAATAATGATAATTAATTAATTCCGATTAACAATGATAATTATTCCGTATCCATTAAATAAATTATAATTCCGAAATATAGTTTTTTTTTAACTGTTTACAAAGACTCCCCTAACTCTACGCAGAGGGAGAA
>DVVJ01000172.1:0-18315 GCA_018234505.1 Junonia neildi neildi
GAAAATTGTTAAGATAAATATGTTATTAGTTAAAATATAAGTAAACTTTAAAGATTAAATTATTAAATATTATGAGAGAAACTACGGAACCCTTCATGCGCGTGGCTCGACACGCACTTGGCTAATTATTTTATGCTATGATAACACAAATTAAAATATATAATTAATTAGGTTATCTATATATATAAATATTTAACTTAATGTGGTTTAATTTTATTGCTTAAAACCTTATTGTTTTTCTTATTATACAAAATACATATACTCGCTATGCGCTATTATTTTAAAATTTTAAAATTTCATAATATTTAGTCCTAAAATCATGTAGGTAGAGGAAAATTATTGACCACGCGTATGCACCAACTTAAGACTACATAACTTCTACAGTTTTAAATGTGTTTTTTAACTTCTAAGTAACAACTTCAAACTCTGTCATCAGGGGTCTTGCGCAGTACACAAAGTTTCCCGAAGGATTTACGTTTGGAGTAGCTACAGCGGCTCATCAAATTGAGGGTGCATGGAATGTCAGCGGTAAGGAAAATAAATATTGTTTACTAAACTAGTCAACAAAATTAAAAGATCAAAAAAAATGGCGCAAATTTTAGCGTCTATTCAGATAGGTGTATTTTTGTTCAAAATGGTCGTATTGAAGTCACAAATACAGCGTTTTAAAGCTTGAATATACATAAAAATATACCTATCTGAAAAAACGCTAAAATTGCGACAATTTTTTTGATCCTTTAATTTTTTCGACTAGTTTATCGTAGATCGTAGCAGTGGCCTAGGCCTACCGACTCCAACTCACATAATGGCCAGACACAATTTGAAAAGTACCACGGTCCTGTAGAAAATCGTTATAAAGTACTTACTATATTACCATTTTATGAGGCGTAAGTAAGTAAAGGATCTTTACGATTCGCTCACGGAAAAAAAGTGTTAGAAGTTATCTCTCTATATTTCTTTAAGATTTTTTAATCTACTATTACTGTTAACGACTCATGGGTGGCAGTGATAACATATCATTAGATGACCCGCCTTGTTTCTGCTTGATATTTTTTAATTTAGGTACATTATTGTTAACAACAAGCAATCTTATACAATATCTTATCATACTTTTTCAGCAGAACTTGAATCTGTCAGAATCACGTCAGTCAAAAAAATATAGAATCAATATCTTAAGCTTATATGGAGTTATATAACAATAATATCTTACATATACACTGTAGTATATGCCACCTATCATGATTTTATCTAGGGTTTAGAAAAAACAAAGTTGTTGTTTTTCCTCTAAGTATTTAGGTCATATCCGAATACCGTTATCACTAACTCGTGTAACGCAAGTTTTCTTGCTTATATAAAATATTGTCACCGTGAACTTGTAAATATCGTTAGATTTTATCTACCTATCTATCTTGCGAAAATGTAAACTGTTGATAAATCGCGAACTAGGTATAAGTATCATACCGCTCTTATAATGAAACCTTTTGATTTAATTGATCTACTTATGTTCTAGGTTAATTATTAATAAAAAAATCTAATGAAACCGTACTTCAACATATGAATGGAGTCACCATATACAATATTACGATAACAGAATCATATACGTAGTTACATTATATAAGAAACATTCCACTTTCTTCGTTCAGGTAAATCCGAGAATGTTTGGGACCGCCTGTCACACTCGCGACCCTGGTTGATCGCCGACGGAACAAACGGAGACATTGCTTGTGACTCCTACAACAGATATCAAGAGGATGTCGATGAGCTCGCCTACCTCGGCGTGGACTTCTACAGGTTCTCTCTATCCTGGGCGAGGATCCTGCCTACCGGCCGTATTGATTATGTCAACCCAGATGGAATCCGCTACTACAATGATCTCCTTAACGCTTTAGCGGAGAAGAATATCGAACCCTTGGTATGTTAATCATAATAAATCATTGTAATGTCTTTATACTACGAATTTTGATTACTTGATAAGAGAGCCTTGAGCCTTGAGAGATGTTGAGAGAGTTAGCTTTACCTATCTATCCTTACTATACTTAGTAGGTATACTAGGTAAATAACAATTTTATTTTTAATACAAAAAATACATGAAGAAAAGGCACTTATAATACGCTTAAACACATCTGTTTGAGGAATAATATCTACTTAAATGTAATTATAGTTAATCGATAGGTATTTAAATTTCAACGTTAAACTCTCGCCTCTTGAAACTAATTAATTATGTCTATAAGAATTCTAAAAACGGTTTTAAGATAATCGATTGAATATTAAAAACAATATTTATTTTCGTTATTGAAATATTTAAATTTCTGAATAAATAATATAATATCTAATACCAATGATTTATTCTTAGTTTACCATAAATCATTCTCTATTATCAGGTAACTCTATTCCATTGGGATTTACCACAAACTCTTCAAGACCTCGGCGGGTGGGCCAATCCTAAAATGATTGATTACTTCCACGATTACGCTGATTTGTGCTTCAGAGAATTCGGTGACAGAATCAAGTCCTGGATTACATTCAATGAACCTTACGAAATTTGCGAAGATGCTTACGGAGACATCAAAAAAGCGCCCGCTATTGACAGCCACGGTGTTGGAAACTATTTATGCAGTGATACTCTTCTTAAAGCTCATGCTGAAGCGTACCACTTATACAATGATACCTACAGGCCACAACAAAATGGAAGGATAATGATCTCAATCAACTCTATTTGGTACGAACCAAGTGATCCTGAAAATGCAGAACAAACTGCCCTAGCGGAAGTGGCTAACCAGTTCAAGGTAAGTTTAATGTATTTTTATAAGAATTTAAAGAAAAGAACTTATACGTTTAAATTGCATAACTCTCACACGTTTATTGCAGTTTGGATGGTTCGCGCACCCTATTTTCACCGAGAAAGGCGGTTATCCAGATGTTATGGTAGAAAATGTAGCTCAACAAAGCCAAGCCGAAAGTCTCCCTAAGCCTCGCTTAGAACAATTTGATAACTATTGGATCGAAAGGATCAAGGGCACTTCGGATTTTCTTGGAATCAATCATTATACAACTCATTTGATCACCGGTGCAGGTGTAGACCCCATTGCAAAATCTCCTTCCTGGCTCAAAGACATTGGAGCAATCACCTCCATGGAAGTTGGTGGTAACTCGGCTTCAGAATGGCTAAGAGTAAATATTGTTACTTAACTAAAAAAATTAATATTAATATCTTCATTATTCTAAGTTATTAATTAAAAACTTTTTCTTGTATTAGGTGGTTCCAACTGGCTTTGCAAACTTATTGCGTTGGTGTAAGAACTCCTACAATGATCCCCCGATTTATATCACTGAAAATGGTTTCTCTGACCGAGGTACTCTACAAGATTATGGACGCATCCAGTATTTTAATGTAAGTCTTACTTTTTTTGGATTGGTTGCAATAAACATAAAGTAAAATATTAACATGTTTATGCTATTTCAGGATTATCTTTCGGCAATATTGCAAGTAATTTACGAAGATGATGTCAAAGTTCTCGGTTATACGATATGGACTCTTATGGATAACTTCGAATGGCGCGCAGGATTCTCGTAAGTAACTTAAAAATATCGAAGCTACATAATAGACATGAACAGCGGCGGATTTACCCATAGGCTTATAAGGCCCGGACCAAAGGCGCCAGACTTTTAGGGGCGCCAAAATTAGCTTTACTGGAACGGCAAAGTTGCAAATGAGGCGGAAGAACTTTTTTTTAGCGAAAATAGTACCTATATTTAAGATACGGAGGGTGTCGACCTTTTTTTAACTCAATTTGTATAATGTATATGTCACGTAGAGAATGGCTAAGCTAGGGGCGCCATATGAATCAGGGCCTAGGACGCCACTTGTTAAATCCGCCACTGGACATGAATATAAAATTTTTTATTACAGTAAGAGCCTAGCTGAAGCCTCTTCACTACAGCTATATATAGTGGCTAAGACGGGGACAACACACACACTCCCAAAAAAAATGCCATGTAGTACCTCCCTATAACAGCGTTTTGATACCGTAAATTAAAGAGCCAAAATGTCTACTAATTCATAACCCCAGGTGTTTCCATACATTCTTATTTACATAATACAGAATGTATTATGTAAATTAGATACCTATTCCATCTTAATGTATCTACCTCTTCTCTTATTCCTTGTTTAAACTGGCAACACATTTGTGGCTTCTGGTGTTGCAAATGTGACGATCACTTGACATCAATGACTGGCGTACCTACTCGTTTGCTTTACAATATTTCATTATACATTTTTTCTATACAAATACAAAAAATAGCTGGTTATTTATCAGGTTTAGGTAGATCTTACATACCTACCTACAAAATAAAAAGTCATAACTTTGCTTAAATTTTTGCGATGATTTATTTCAAAAATATAGTTTTTTACCACAATTTAGCTCAGTTATTTGTTTGCACAGTCGCGTTTTAGACTTAAAATTAAAATGACTGTCAATGTCAGTTATATTCATAGTTAAGTTTCATAAAATTAAACTTTGTCTGACTTTTAAACTAGTTTTTCCCCGGTATACTACATAAATGAAGTTTATAGCTGATCTCATTTTTCCTGAAAATAGGTGTCGTATTATTTAATCTCGGCTTTTTGATTTACATCTCTTTAATTTAATAGTTAACGCCTTACAGAAATAATTTAAATAGACACAAATAATTACCAATAACTATTCTCTGACCGTCATTACCAAAAGAAAAAAATTGAGACACGAACAAGTAGAGACATCACAAACAATAGATACTTAGGTACTATTTAAACAATGGATGTAGTTGTAGGTATACTAAAATATAACACGTTTAAACGTCTTCGTTTAAATATTTTATCATAACAATTACAATTGAATTTAAAAAATAGATGAATATCAAAATTAACTATAATTTAACATGTAAATGTTATATCTACCTGCCTATTATTATACATTTAAATATCTACATTACTTAAAGATAACAAAACTCACGTTCCACTTTCTTACTTCAAAACAAAATAATCTTCATAAAATAGGCGGATGTCTCATGGCATCTTATGGCTTTTAGCCTTAACTTGATGCCTATTTTTTTTTGTAGCTATATAATCGTTAACCAATGATACCTTAATTATACGGCCCTAAAACTATATTACCTAATATGAAACGAATGTTATTTGTCACTTCAATATCAGAAACAATCCCGCTAGATAGAGTCTGTAAAGGATAGCAGAAGATTGATTACAAGTCACAAGGCACATTGTTTATCGATTTATTGATCGAGACATATGTATGCATATCGATATACAGCGGATTTGATTGGTAAAAAATAAAAACATTTAATATACAATGTTTTCACTTATCCGACATAAATGATACCCTAAAAACCGTTTAAGAACCTTATAACCCCTACCTATATGTAAATTTACTATTCAAAGGAGCCTTTTTGCCCAACTTAAATATAAATAGGTTACCTTATTTTTAAGTTTGATAATGTTGGACAAAAATAATGAACTGTTTTTCAATTATAGCTATTATCATATCTATTATATTTATTTATAAGCTAACTACACGTTCATAGACAAATCCTATATTTTTATATACAAAAATATTTATTGAATTATATTTTGTCTGTTTAATATGTGCATA
Source organism: Junonia neildi neildi (assembly GCA_018234505.1). NCBI lineage: Eukaryota > Metazoa > Arthropoda > Insecta > Lepidoptera > Nymphalidae > Junonia > Junonia neildi. Next base: position 5,646 of record DVVJ01000172.1, read on the forward strand.
GACAATAGTAAAACCCAAAAGTAAACAAAAGTTAAAAAAAAAACTAAAGTAAATAATTTTCTCAATTACTTTATCTAGTGAACGCTTCGGTCTCTATCACGTGGACATAGACCACCCAGATCGGCCAAGGACACCTAAACTGTCCGTCGAGTACGTCAAGCAGCTGATTGCGAACCGTGAACTCCCACAGGACGATCGCTTCAAAGATCCTATTGTAAGTATTTTAAACATTTACTAACGTTAAACAGCTCTTTTTATCGCTATGAATGGCTTATTAGCATCGCGCTTTGCCCAATAGAAAAAAAAAATACCTTAAATATTACATCTTGTAAAAAATACGTAAAGCTCTAAAATTGTAAATATATTTTTAAAGTTATCTTTAGGGAGATCGCTCCCGGTGTCTACTCGAAACGATGTAGTCACATGACTTTTCAAACATTACACAATAAATTAATTATTATTTCGTGTTAATCCACGTGTTGGGAAATTAATTATACTTACAACATCAAATCAAAAATTACATATGTATTTCAACATGTTTTTAGCCAGTTAAATAACACGTACTTAACCCCAATCAAAAGATCTAAAGAGAACTAACTGCCCTTTGCCCGGCAAATCAATATAATGTCGTTAGCAAAATAGTGGAGCTATCTCCCTAAATCGCCTATTGCATTATAACTTCTTTTAATAATCTAACCTAACTATTCTTTCTTTTCTTTCATTGTAAATTATCATCATTAGAACTATTTAATTTTATTATATAAAAGGTAAAAACTTAACATTAATACCTAATTGACTTTATTGAATTAATTTAATACTAACTAATTAGTTACATTATTTATTATAATTATAATTTAATAATAAAATATAACAAGGAATGTAGACCAGTCATACTTGGATGTTTATATCTAGAACCAAAATAACAAAAATAAAATTCAGCAGATCATAGATTGAAGCATTTTATATACTATAATTGCTTTTAAAAATCTTTAGAACCGAGGGACGAAAAATAATGTTACTACTGAACCTTCTAAGCCCGGAAACATCTCGAGGCCACATCTACTGGATTTCATCCACAAGAGCCTAGCTGCTTTAACCAGACCATTCAAAAATATTTGGCGCGGCGCCATTTAAGTATGGCTGGTATTGATTAAAATTATCATAACGATTGTTTTAGCACTTGTATTTTATTTTTGTATTGTATATATGTAGTAGTGAATTTTTATTTCCTTGCATATAGCTATTTTATTTTAATGGCTTTCTTTGCATGTTAAACAATGCTTTATATTTCAACAGATGAGGGGCCGCAACTAAGAGACGGTGGCGGATTAACACCGAGTACTTAACATATGCATGCCATATTAAATTATTATTATTATCTGTTTATTTTGTTTATTATTTTTTATCCCAAGAATGAAATAATACCATTCATTTATAATAATTTATAATAACACTTTTAAACAGTACCTAACTGAACATTTTAAATTTTATTGCTTTAATTGTTTTTTTTTTCTTTTTTTTCTACAGTTTATCAAAAGAACAGAACTTTAAGGAATCATTGGTAAGGTGATTAAAAACGATAATGGATATTAAAACAAATATTTATTTAGTTCATATAAGAATATCAAATTATTTACAATGAAATTATTGCAAATTAGTTACAATGACAGTTATAATTTCATTGTTATAACATTGATACACATGTTATATATACACTACAGAGAAAACTTGCATGTGTCAGACTGAAAAGATATGTTTGTAAAATACTATAGGCTATGCTTAAGAAATAAACCATATTATAGTTTACACTTAAAATATTGTTCAGAATATTATTCGGTTATCAGTCCCAGAGACCTGTCCTAGTGACGCGGCGCCGGCGACGCGCAGACGGTTAGCAAACATGGAATGTTTCTCATTATGTCATTGCAGCGAAAACATAGTACGTATTCGTAGCTAATGCGATACATCGACAACTTTAAGGAAATGAAATCAAAGGTACAAAAATATAAAAACAATAAAAGGAAACTTTGGTATTAAACATAGTCAAGAAATGACGATTAAAGCACAAAATAATGTTTCAATGAACTCACATAGTCGAAATGATTCAATATTCATTAAGTCAATATCAATCTTTGGTTGTAAAAGTTAGTATTTTTAATAAATCGAAGCACACTAAATTATATACAAAAATATGTCGCACTTTATTCCTAAAAATCTTAGAGATGTCGACCTATCGTCAGTATAACCGACTTCATCACAGTTAATTCCTACTATGTTTTCTCAGGTGATCACATAATGTAGTGCATGTTTTGTTTATTACTTACAAATAAATATAAAATAGACGCAGCCACATTAAAATATATATAAACGACGCTACAGCTCAATACATAATATCTAAGGGTAAAAGGATAAAGCAAATATAGAATAATGAACCGAACAATATAAAAAGCATCGTTACTTACAAAGTACAAGAATTAATACACGACAAATACAAAATAAAGTACGACGAATGATCAACAGAATACAAAATAATGTATTATAAACCCAGCACCGTTACACCTAATTATAATAGTTACACAGTTGCTATTTATTGCTATTTATATAGCTGAAAATTACAATAAATTCTTACAAGAATAAAGTACCTTTACTAATATGGCAAAGTTTTCAATGTAGTATTTTTAATTTAATTTTAAGGCCTAATTTCAACATTATTTTCAAACAATCTAACTGAATTCGTACAAATTCTAAAGACTAGGTGGGCTAAAACGCAATTTTGAAAAAAATATTACGATTATTAAAGTATTGGAGGATAGAGAAAAATAAAACCGCAGTAATTATAAATCGCACAGTTACTATACATTTCAATGACAGGGAGTTTTATACATTCTCATTTGAGGATAGACGTTGCAGGCAGCAGGGAATATTATCGAACTGTTATAGCCAACTCTCAAACGAACTAGCACTCTCGCAGAAACATAATATCCAGTTTAGGACACAGAAGCACTCCGTTGCGGCGTCTACATGAGTACTGTTTATTTCCTAATGATTACTACCTAGCGGCACCCATGCACACGCAAAAATACATCGAACATTTCGACACAAACATAATCTGTAATAAGTAAACTTAATAGTTGCCAAAATATCTAACTAGGTTGCGATAACCTATCACTATCCTAACATAATCTCGAAAAATACACAAGGACGGTGTAAGTAGACAAAACACGTTACTACAAAGAGTACATAAGTAGTTTTATTCGTTTCAATATTAATACATATATCAATAGTCCATTCGTAAAAGTGTAGAAATATATCAACCTTAATTTAAACACAATAAATAAATTGTATAAAGGCACAATAAGGCACGATAAGTCAAGATGTTATCACAATCTAAGTTATATCAATAAAATTATACAAATCGTCCTCATCAATAAACATCATCGTGTATTTCATTGGAAGATAGGATTTCCGATAGTCTAGCTTTAAAGAATATGGGAAACCTAGCCCGCCCAGCTAACTTTATTGCAATTCAACTTCTTTCATTTACGAAAGGAGGTTTGCAACGAGTGCACTCGCCCTTCTAGCTCGGTTACCCAGCGTTAGGACTTCTTACTTTATGACTAGCCAATAATATAGTCATGGCTGCAGACTCCACATCGTTCATTTCTAACCTTTAACTTTTTATATGAGTCTAAAATATTTTTATAAAGAAAAACAGCGTGATATTGAGTGAGTGGACGTTTTGGTATACTGAATGCCCGCATATCATCAAAAATATGTAAGGTACACGAATATTTCTATCTAATAACCGACACGCAGTATGCTCATTTTGTACAAGCAAATAAGCCGTACGAACATATTTATAGAATACTTATCATACAGAATTTTGCATTCCTATCTCATTCAGATAAATGCCGAGACACGAAAACCAATTCTGAATAATAAGCGACCGTGTGCTCCGCCGTACATGCGTACGCGATATACTTGCGAGTTGAACAATAAGTCGCTCTCGTCGGCGCGGGCAGGTGCGAGCGTCGCATAGAATTCACACAAACCACACAGGAATCACCCCAACCGTCCGATCATGTACACACGCTACGCTATGAACTGTCATTTGCTTAGTGAAATATACACCGATACCGTTCCGTCACCGACACTGCTGGGCCTGGGTCGATGGTATGATGCGGTAAGTACTGTATGTTTTGACGTAATACATAAAGTAAAGTTTGTAGCGCCGCGGCTCGTCTACAGCCATGTCAGCACGTTCTCTGGCTTGCTGGGCGTCGAGTTTATCAGCGACTGCACGTCGTCCAGTAGTATGTCGTTTGTGAATTCTCCCAACTGAAATTGAAACAAAAGTTTATTATTCTCACATTATTTCATAAACTCGGATGAAAAGAAGGTAAAAGTATACAAAGTTGTTTGTTTTGAACACTAAAACGCAACAAATTATCCATATCACATTTATTTAGATAGCGTAATAGATAGGTACGTTTATTTGGACTATGGTTGTACTTTAGAAATTTGTTTTTAGATAATTTTTATTACAAAGGGCATATTGCCAACATATTGGGTTAGGTATATAAACTTAACAAGGGAAATAATTATAATCGAGGCGGCTCGGGACTCAAAGAAGGCCACACGAAAGAGTACTATTTACTTGTAATGAGGGTACCAGGTCGTCTGTGTCGCCGAGCGTGATATCCGCCGTGTCCAGATTCGCGCCGGCCTCACTGGTGCAGTCCATGCGGTCGTCCATGCCTGCCAGGAAGTCCTCCGGCGTCTGCGGCATGGAGTATGAGGGTTGTGTGACGGCCATGCCGAGGCCGCTGTCCGCGGACTCCTGGCGCTGGTGGTCCGTCAACCCTGAGAGGAACGGATCTAGCGGCAGCTCTGTGCTGGCCGCACCGGTACTGCTCGCCAGCGATGACACGATCGATGACGACTGCCGCGCCATTAGTTCCTGCTGGATATATTTTTTACGTTCACTTGGGATGTTTTGATTTTTATGGCATGGTAGATTTTGGGTTGAATTATTTGCAGGAGATATTTGTGAGTGATGTTGATTAAAATTTTATTGTTTAAAATTATATTACGATGTTTTAGTGAAATACTTAATTAATTAATTACAAAATAGCATCCTCTTATTATTGTTTTATTAATGTGTCAAATAGATATTAGTATAACGTTGATTAAGCAGCAAAAGTACTGATGAATTTAGGAAAATATTAAAACAAATAATGAATCTCGAATTCTGAACGTAAGTAAATCATAAATAATAACCTGTAACCGTATTTCCTGTTGGCGTTGTTTGAGCCGTTCACGTTCGAGCTGCAGAGACTGTAGGCGTAGCTTCTGCTGGCACACTTGTATCGAAGCGTTGGCCCACCCGCCGCCCGCCGCCGCCGTACCGGCCGCCGGCGTGCGCTGCAAGTGTTGTGCTGGAAATAGAACAACACGTGCTATTATAACGTTCACTCGCTTCATTTAATTATAACTAAAACCTAACTTAAAATAAGTTAGACACTTACGTATTCGAGGATCAAACCAGGATGTCGTCCGGGCGGCGTGGTTGATAAAGTATATCTCCCCTTCTGGCGTCGTGGCCTGTTCCCAGCCGTCTGGCAACGGCCCGAGAGGATCTGTCGTCGTGTTAGTGCTTGTACTCTTCGCTGCTGAAATTAATTAGACGCGTTTGAGTTTGTTATTAATTGAAATCATAATTCTTATTGACAAACGGTATGTAATTCACTCAACAGCGACTAGTTGCAAGCTAGCGGGAAGAAAATTAGACATACGTTTATAACCAGCGGAATACCGAGAAATTCAACGATGGCTAGTACGGTATGACCTTAGCGCGTAGAAATTTGATAAATGACAGAATAGAATTATATTAGTATGTAATCACGAATGTTAGAAAACATTTCCTAGAAGACTTTTCAATGTAGTATAAACAGTAGTTTTATTTCGAACGCGAACGCTTTCGCTCTGACGTTCGGTACAGAGAACGAGATGAATCACCGCGTGCAACGGATGCAGCGCCAACTCACCCTCGCACGTTCACGATCATCTCGTTGAGGAGGTATGCGACACGTAACAAATAAGCGGTCATTCATAAACAACGGCCATTATATCATTAATATAGGGAATATGTATATGCTATGGACTATTAGTGTAATCAAAGATACTTTATCCTATATCTCTGCTTCCATACTAATAAAGAGCGAGATCGAATTCTGTATATGCGTAGTAAACCTCAGAACCACTGAGTCTGTTTTAAAAACTATGGTATCATTCAACGAGGCGACATTCTTGAAGGAAATCACAGCCTATATTTTATGTATCTGCGTATCATTTTGAAATATAATCTACAACCCGAAACCGCAAGCAATCTTTACTATATAGTAAAATAATAACAGGCTTAGTGCGCGATTCACGCAAAAAATTACTGCACTAAATAATTTTTATACGGTTTTGACGACTGTATTATTATATGTCTAACTTTAAACCTGTTACCTATTTCATCTCAATATACCGACTAGTTTATTAAAAATGACTAAACCTAATTAAACTAAATAATTGCCTTTTACCCTAAAATAATTAAGTAATTAAAAATAATTATAACACTGCTAGAAAGACACGCCAGTTTTTATAAGTAAAAAATATTATATTACAGTAAAAATTATACTTCAATATTTTAAGCACGTTTGCCCGATCACGTAATCTAATAATAGCATTATAATTAAAGATAATTTGCAGTAATTGTTACTTAACATTGCACTATTCTTAACCACTATATTCAATATTTAGTAAAATATAAATATATAAGTATTTCGATTATTCTTAAAATGAATACTAAATAAAAGTAATATTTGAACAAACACATTTGCTCACTGTTATATAATCAAGCTGAAGTCGCAGTAACGATAAAGAATGAAAGAGGATACGTTTTGCAGAAAACATGCAATACAAAATGCAATGTTGGTACCATCATAAGAAAACTATTTCATGTTTGAAAGGTAATATGTTATCGCGACATCAGATTATAAAGAGGAATGCGCTTATAAAAACACTATTCGTATGTCAGGTGATCTACATACTGGGATTGTTTGCGCGTGTAATAAAATGTAGATAAGAACATCTCAGCTCGAACTCCGTAACTTACTCTATTTAGAACTGGCAGGGCTGCACACTGCACACTGCTTGAAAACGTGACTAGAGCACGTATTGAGGTAAACTATCACAAGACAACGCACAAATAAATCTACACACGTGACAGTCTGGCGTCTTCGATTTAACTAACCTTCCTTTAACAGCGTCCGAAGGTAGCGTTTTCTACACATTCGACGAAAAATAAGTCATTGAAACAAGAAAAACAACAAATAGAGCAATTATAATCAAAGCTTGTTTTCGTAATGAGCTGTTTTCAGAACATGAGCCGTCTTTGATTTCATCGTCCGTGGTTACATCATCGTAATAATACCTTAATGCGATATATTCGTTTTCTTTAGTTGTAATGGATTCTCCGAGGCTTTCTTAGCAAATGACTAAAAATAGATATGACTTCTTGCCAAAACGACCACGAAAGCAAACCTATTTTTCTTAATTATATGAGTAATACGAAAATTTTAAATGAAAACAAAAACAGATTCATAGTGATAAGATAGAAAACAATGTGAGAACTCTTATTACGATGGATAGTACAATAAATGGCCGTCATTTTTTGAATGAAAATTGTTTCTGTGTATCTGCTAGTATCAAATGAAGTGACGAATCGAGGATGAAAAATAGCACCATGTAGACCATTGAAACGCAGCGCGTGTCGCAAGAGCGCTGAAAGCCGCAGCCGGCGCCGCCAGGGCCGCTGCGCTGGCGCCGACACACCAATGTATTTTCCGAACACCTTTCAACGCTCGTCTCGCATCGACCGACGGAAACAACGCGTTAATTCCCGTCATAAAATCAGTTTTAGAATTCGGGTTATTTACTTGTTTTTATTTTAGTTCCATGATAATTTTAAACGTCTCTCCGAAGCCAATTAGATCACGTGAAAACAAAATCGAGTAACGCGTTTGGTTCTAAAACGTAATAACTACTTATACGTTACGCTTTTTGCGCTTGTTTTGCTTGAAAAACAAATAACGAGCGTGGCAATAATTTCCTGCGCCAATATTCACGTTTTATTTTCCAGATAAACGCAAAAACGCTTAATTCATATTCTTTTATTTATTTTAACTATCTACAATTCTACATACATGCAACGCAATTTGTATCATGTTATTGATATTTCAGAAAAAAATCCTCATTTTAAAAAGTTATAAGCTTAATAGAATCTCTCATGTATACACGAATAGTTACGAAAAATGTTTTTATCTTTTAAGTTACACACAGTATCTATAATAGGAAGTTACTAAGCGAGTCTTTTCACTCACAATTTTGTAACAAAAAATAAAATTAAAATAAATTACCTGGTGTCGCAGCAGGTATAGTCTGTGGTGCGGCGGTCTGGGTGAGCAACGCTTCAGCGCTTTGGTGCTGGACTCCAGCTGCTACTGTCTGCGCCGCCAGGGTCTTCCGAGGATCCTCCCATGTGGTCGTCTTTGTTATGTGACTGTAAACAATAGATAAACATTATGTTAAAAGATTTGCAGATACACGCAATTTCTTCCTTCATTTTCTTCTGATATAGACTAAATTTCGCAACCCCTCTCTTTAAACCGACATACCCTTATCAAATTTTTAGAAAAGTATAAGCATAGTATCATTTACTATTACTGCATCGAATTTTACAACTTATACGTCAACCTATCAAATTTTAAAAATTTAGAAACGAATGCATTGCATAATATTGTATTAATGCACTCCTTGAAGTGGCTGCCACGATAGCCGGGACCATTCACTGAACGCGTAATTCGAGGTAAAAATAAGTGAATGGTATATTCAGATTAAAATATATTTGTCGTTCACATATCACGATACATTTAAGTACACTTAAAAAAATAATGAAGTTTTTTTTAATAAAATATATGCACGCTGTAGATTCTCACGGCACAACGCCGTGCGCTGTCCCGTCGTGGTTTTGTAGGTGTATGGCCCATGGTAATGGTTGGTATTATTTTTAAATTTTATTTAATTTTCTTAGTGAATGTAATTTTTTTTTGAAATATCTATGTTAACTTATTCACTTATAAGTACGTATATAAAACTATCTATCAAAATAGAGTAACGATTAGCTACTAAGTATTAATTTAGGGTTTCCCCTCTTCGCTTGTAATCGACTGCATCAAAAGAGCACTTGACTCAAGCGCGTTAAATTTATTAAGCGATGTTTTTGTAATACGCGTTAAAGGTTCAAATTTACAAGTGCCTCGTTATTTTAAAAATAAATTAGACACAAAATTACATTTTTTGTAATTTTTGAAAGGAGCACTTAAGTCACAAGAGCGTTAGTCACACTCGTAGAGTAATTCTTAATTCATCATGAGCTATGTTGACAAAAGAATAAATAAACCTTTGTTGGTTAAATAACCAACAGCGAAAGTACTACAATGTTCGTAAAATATAAACTAAATACGCTAACATGAACACGAAATTTCTATAGTAATGCAAAGACGAATAGAATAAGTATTTTACATAAACTCCAGAAACAAGTAAGGTTACGCGTAGGGAAAATGGTTGAATTTGGAAAAAGAAGAGGGATACAAACAACATTATAGTGGTAGTCCTTTTGCGTAATGTCAATCAAGTTGGGCCTGCTATCTAAACATTTACGATTCAAACAGAAAATTAAAAATTCTTAGCTTTCACCGAATGAGCAAGTTTTAAAATATCCAGTTATTAAAAAATCTGGACATGCCAAACCACATTTTATTATAACAAGATAAAAATATTTCAGTTCTTTAAAATCTTAAGTTTAATTCGGTTTAATTACCTGAAGGTATTCATTTCATTAAGATAAGTATTATGAAAAAAAATATTCAATTAACGTCCTTGTAATTTGAAAGTCAAGTAAATAATATTTACCTGTTAATTTTTTTATAAATGATATAATAGATAAGAAGAAATAAATGGTTAAAGTGAAAACTTGAGTTTTTCATAAAAATGGAATCGGTATTTAAAAGCGTGCTGGTCGAGAGCGAATTGAAATTTTTTCAAGAATTTCAGCATTTTCTTTCAAAGGGCATAGCCGGTTAGGTATCGAAATTCTGCCCCGATGGGTTTTTTGACTCAAACTCAGGGGATCGATTTGGTATGAAATAAAAAAGATCGTACCTAAAGTTTTAGCTCTTTAACTCGAACAGTTTTCGAAATTTAAAAAAAAATTCTGTTTTCGATTTTAATTTTTTTCCTACTTAATGGCGAAATTAATAAATGCTGATTTTTTTTCCTTCTTCTTAGGAGTCTGAGCCATGGAACTGACCCAACTGACTAAACACTACACTGACCTAACGCCGGTACTGGCCTCACGAGCCTATCTTGCGAAGTTTACCGTAAGACAACCAGACGATTAAGCATATAGAGAACCCGCGCAGACTAGGTCCCAGCTCATGCGACATCATAAAGTTAGTCGAGTCTCAAACTTTTCCCACTCTTTGAAAACTTAGTTTAGGAAATTTCTGAATGTCCAACATGCAGCCAATACGCAGTGTAGTGCCACTTTTCTTGGGTCCTTCCGACCATGTCTTAGTCGAGAGCTTTAAGTGAAGGAACCAAATTCTAAATGAAATTTGTTGCCAATTAGGAAAACTATCAGGTAGTTGAATAGTAAAATTAATACTACAAGTACCTACATGTTAAAATTAACGTCAAGAGTGGAGAACAGCGACGATTTTAATTTATAAAAATCTGCAAAGTAAATGAACTAGATTTCTTAAGCGAACTTTTACTTTTGTGAACAAATATGTACAGTTGCTCATTAAAATATTGCAAGAACCGGCCGGTCCTACGTACCACCGTAAGGTCGCCTCCGGGTGTTACACGCAAGCAATTCACAATTAAAAGGCCGTTGGTAACAGGCATCATGTGAGTCGAGTCTCCCTACTTAGCGGTCGATGTGACCAATTTGTAGGTAAACCGGACGCGGCGTATGCGCAGTGCGACCTAGTGAATAGCAGTCAGTCCATCGTGATGAATGGCTCTTTTACTTTCTTTCCTCTAATTTTAGATAGTCGACAGGTTACCGACTACCCCGTCTTCAAATAATTTTTAACAACATTTTAATTTTTTTTGTATAAAAATCATACTTGAAAAATTTATTAAAACTTAAATCATATTAGAAAGCACAAGTAGCTTGAAATAATAAAATTTTATTTATATAAATGAATAATAAACTATAATTTTCAGTTGAACAACGTATTACAAAAGTAAGAAATTATAAAATTAACTATCACCTTGCATAGCATAATGCATTAAAAGAGAAATGTCTAAAAAAGAGAAAGCAATTTTTATTGAGATCTTCACATCTCAACGAAAGAAATGTAAAAAAAATAAAGGTTTATAACATAACAAAAAGCAAAGATAAGGAAATTATTTAGCAATGGAAAGCGGACGAGGGCACGACCACGCTGAATCGATTTGCTCGGGGCGTTAATGAACTTGGCCGCACTATCAGCTGTTGCCGATGTCGCGCTAACAAACCGTATTTGCTATTGTGTATTTACAATATACAGTACACGTGCAACGTTACTTTATCTTCTTTTTTTACATTAAGAACAATTTACCGTAAAATTATTTCATTCGGAAAACCTTACATCACTACACCTATGCGTATTACCTAGTTTGTACAACAAAATTGCAAGAAATTAATTGAATTAACCTTGAGTCGTAGTTATTAAACTTATCATATGTACAATTTGTACTTTGATAGTAGTAGCCACTCCGATAACCTGAGTCACTATTCGTCTTCTTGATGAACGTTTTTATTGACCAAACAATTGTATTAGGTAATACCAATTTGCCGAAGCAATTGGTTTATTACATTAATATTAACATAATATGTTATAAACTAATTAGTAATTATTTAATGATATTTGAAGAAAATTATTTAAATATCTTTTTTGCAAATTTTATGTACCTATTGTACTATTATATTAGCCATGTCAAATACACCTGTTCCCGTTATATCCAATAAGTAAAGACTCTTAATACTTACTTAACTAATTACAATAGTGTTAATAGCAGCGGACTTCAAATAAGATTAGAGAACAAAGAAAGATTAGAGAAAGGGGTCTTTGATTAAATTTCTTCAAAGAAAATCCGATTTATAGCTCAAAAATTTTGATTCGAAACTTCATTTTTAATTATACTTTTATTAGCAAACATCGGTATTGAAACAGAAAAATAATTATCAAAATGAGGTATTGTTTCCACGGCGAAGAATTCGTACAACATACACGAACAAAAAAAAAAGCATTTTACATCTTTGAACTCTGTAAGAATTCTTTGAAACACTAATATCAAACCTACGTATCGTAAATAAAACTAACAAAAGAATACTATGCATTTTGCATGTCATTGTGGGGAGAATGTATAATTTCCACGCGGAATTACTTATAGGTACTACGTATAAATTACAAACCAATAAAAAGGTAGAGTTATCTTCTTATGAATAGGTTTGAAAATGTAGATAGGTATACCGTAGTAACTATTCCTGCTCCATAATATAAATATTTTC
>DVVJ01000173.1:0-18314 GCA_018234505.1 Junonia neildi neildi
TTTCATGAAATCTATATTCCGCTTCCTTATTCAGCAAAAATGACTACAGCCATAGTTTTACAAAAGTCTGGTAATAACTTTTATAAAGTTTGTTTTTAGTCTTAGGAAACATTCCAAAAATAAAACTGTATATAATTTTATGACAGTAACGTCCTGAATTTTATTGATCCTTGACTTCGTCTCAGGTCTTTCGGGACGTAATAAAAATTTAAAGTATGAACATGAATGATAAAGTAGTAACAGTGATTATTGTTACAAATTTAAATTGAATAATAAATTCAGAACTTATTGTTTTTATACTTTCAACTTCAGTACTAAAATATTTTATTACTATTAAAAATTACACTGTGTCTATACCTAAATAACATTTGCCGTAAAAAAGTATTTCATCATTAGTTATAATAACTAAAACCAAAGCGTAGAAAATCAGCTTTCAACGAGTTTCTTTAATCACGTTCCATGATAGTTAATAAATCAAGGTCTTTATTAATTTATTAGTTATGTATGTGTGTTGCTGGGTTGCATTTGTATCTACTTTTCAAGTGATTATGTAAACGTGATAATTTATTTGATACAGGTATATCACCTGTTTGAATTTTATAATAGAATGAATCATATGAAGTAAAACTGCCGCAATCGAGTTCTGCAATGAATTACGACAATGTTCGCTATGTACATGATGGCACAGAGAATTAGGCTGGAAACTTTTATTCGACCGAGCCCGGGTTCTTTCACATTGAACTCACAATTGCACACAAACGTCAATTACGTTATTACAAAGGCCATTTGATTACGGAGTCTTTGAGATCACAATGCGATTGGGAACGTGACAACGCAGCCAACTGAAAATGAGAGCGACCTATGACGACGATGAATGTTATTTATTGCCCGATTAATACTATTTACTTGGGGCCACTTCAATTATTTGCAATAAATAGTACTTCATCAAAACAATGAAAGCACTGATCTAAAAACGTAAAAATATTTATTACTCTAACATGCACACTGCTTTCGTTTTCATTAAATCTTCGAATAATAAAAGTAATTAAAGCTTAAAATTTACGAGCTTTTGTTATAAAAGCTTATAATTTAATGCTTTAATAAATAAGCTATACATATTTTTCGTTTGAATAAGGTCGAGTTTTTGTGAAATGTCTACAAACACTTTACAAACATTACATGTTTACAAACACTTTATATTTGAAAATAAAAGTGTTTACGACGATTTTGTAGAGATGATGCGAAAATAAGGGAGCCAAAAAATTTCCGTATTTTTATAATGTCCATAATTACGAACATATTATACCGCCAGGGTAAAAAATGTATTTACGCAGCTTCATGAAAAACAGTTTCCTTTGTATATAGGGTCCGTTATTTATAAATCCCTTCTGCCATACATTTTCCACGTGCTTCCGCGAGGAAAGCGAACTTGCGTCAACTGCGCAGACGGTGCGAGGGAGACGGGCGTTTGTTGTTATTGCTTTCTCGCTCCCGCGCCACGCTTCTTTGTTTTGGCGACGATATAAAGGCTGGCGAGGAACGCGGCGCTCGAATTTACAAGTGTTGCCGTTCAGCCAGGCGCTTTTGCGTTTCGGAGCGGTGTATAAATGATAATATAAATACGTGCGGTTTCGATCTCGATTCAACAGACGTTTGTGATATCCTAGCAGTGATCACTGGAACTGAGGAGTGCAGTGTAATCAAGTGCAGTGATGAGGCCCCCTACGGAGTACGACGGTGCGAGGATGCCGGCGGAGGCGGAGGAGGGCGACCCGAGGGCCCCGGCGATGATGATCTGCGCGAGGCTGGCCGGGCGAGCCATTATCAGAGTTGTGGGCAGGTGCGAGGATGCGCAAGAGAATAGTCAATTAGGTTAGTCATCCTTTGTTTATGTATTTTTTTCTGCGTTTGATGCGTTAGCGTGCGTAATAGAATAACAAAAACAAAAGCTTAAATATGACTCTACATTAAACTATATAGATTAATAATTATTATTAAATATTAATATGCATTAATAGTACCTACCATAATAAAGTATATTGTCCTTAATGATCGAAAGTCATAATATTTATATTTACCTAATCTTATCTGTAACAATCAAAATTTTTAAAAATATTGCACAATATATTTTATTAATATAAATATTTAATTTATTGAATATATTTTTATCTTAGTACCTACATTAAATAAAAAATACTATGAAGCAAATTTTCTACACATTTTTTTAATTTTGGTTTACTTGTATTCGATGATGAAACATTGCTCTACATTTCTCTACAAATTAATCATACAAACCAATTAAGGTTCAAAAAAATTTAACAATTATTAATTTTAATTAAAATATTTCATTTAGCCTTCACTATCACTTTCCGGATGAGCACTCAAACGTAAAAAGTAAATGCTTTGTAAGAAACTAACAAAATACGTATTAAGAGTAGATAGAGCTCCTTTTCATATAATATTTCCAAGGTAACATTTCGGCAATAACAACAAAGACAAACAATAACAAAACAAAAACATTCCTATACCAATTGAAATGATAAGATAATGTTTAATAATATAATATAATATAATATAATATAATATAATAGTTTAATGAAACTATCCCAAAAACACATTTTACGATCCAACTAATCGCTTTGTTCACCTACTCCGTTTTCGCTTGTGTACGATTTTATCTTATCTTGGCAACTACGTCGCATAAACTAGAAATATATGGAATAATCATATGTTCGCAATAAATGTCATTAGAACCGTATTGAAGCAGGTTAGGTCTTGTAGGTCATTAGGCAATATCTTGTCAATGAACTGATCGCGAGCGACCTTGACCCACTATCTATTATTGTACGGAGACTATAACACTAATCTACTTAAAGATTTGTTTATCAGCATGTTATACAATAACGCACTGTTAGAAATCCATAGGTTGAAAAGTATATCAAATTATATCATATTGCAACTTTCTTAGCTATCCATTAAAGCATAATTCGAAAGCTATTTAAAAATAGGTACAGTTGTCGCATAAAAATTATCAAAAGTAAAAGTAAGTGAAAATTATATACGTCCATTATCATTTACAACGTTGATAAATGAATATTCATTTGTTTGTTTATTTCATTATATGCTATAGCATCGTAATTTTTTACATACTTGAAACTTTTTTTTCCTAATCTACTATATTGTTCTATGTATAAATTAAAAATATAGATGTCTCTACATATATACTTTTATTACAACACACTAATTACCTACACGCGGAAATTGTATCGCTACCGACTCTACTTCTTTAGAATGTAAATCTTTGTCTTATAAAAAGAAGTACTATTAAGAGGTACTATTTGCTTTATTTTACTGGAATATTAAGAGTTTTTGAAGAATTCTTGTATTCCTATAAACGAAAATCTACACTCCATATTATCCACTCTCTATATTTGATATTGAATAGCAAGCAGTTATGGGCAGCTAGTTCCAATTTCATAGTAATGTAAATCCGAAGTGTTAAAATGTTGTGACATCATGTTAAATTAGAACTCGCTGCAATAACCGTATAATCACATGAGTCGTGGATTGTGATGCAAAATCGTTCGTATGGATCAAAATTTAAATTTTGTGCCAGATTCTAGTAATATACTACGAATTAAAAATATGAATAAATTCCAAGGTTAATAAAATGGAAATGAAGGCAAAAGTTATGCAATGGGCTTTAATTTGTTCTTTATTATGAATAATTTATGTTAATACTATAGTGTACCATCAACAAGAAACCTTATTTCAATTTACCACTATCTACCACTTTGATTTGAACTTTTTAAAATTTTTTAGTCTCTTTACACTATTATGACTTCTATCTAACTATGCAGTTCAAGCTACACTTTTCTGCCATTATACGATATCTATTACCATGATGATGATGATAATGACTCATTCCATTCATTTTATAACAATATAACAATTTATTCTATACAAATATGTAAACTACATCATTTTGCAATCTTTAGCAGAGTTAAATTACCGGGACGTCTTTTTGAAAGCTTTTAAATAGTGAAAGTGATGACAAAGAGTTTTATTCTTCTTTTAAAATGAGTTATGGTAAAAGCCGTGACCCCCTCCCATAAATAAACATTAGCTAAACTACCGTATTTTGCGTCATAATTACTCTTAACAGTCTCGATCACGTAACTGCTTTCCACGGGCGGAACTTTTTGTACGTTGTCTAATGCGTCGTCGTTAGGAAACCACGAGAAAATATGACCATAGCCAAGTCATTTAAAAGTTTATTTCCGTATAAAGTTCCGTATAAACCATATTCCGCTTGAAATCTAAGTCTTGAGTCTAACAATTTTGATAGAGCTTTCTTTTTCGCTTAGATGACTTCATTACTATAATTCATCAAAAACAATTTAAAAAAATTTAAATCGGTAAGGAACATTGAAATTTAGTTACCTGCTATTAAAACTTTCATTAATAGTTATACAAAGGGTCAAATTCATAATTATTTATGTGTTTTTGAAGTTATTTTAATGAGCGGATATTATATCTTCAGTGAAAATGGACCAATTGAAGTAAACAGTTCTTTTTTTCATTAAGACAAAGACACGTTTCATAAACTTACAATTAGAAAGATATCGCGTAAAAGTTGTGTAACTTTCGAGGTCAGCTCGACAATTTTATTAATGCTTTTGTTAGCCTGACCAATGTCTTAATTGATTAATTCCTCTAGCGGCAGTTGTTTTTGTAAGAAATGTAACTGTATTGTAATTAAATAAAATATTATATATTATTATTCGATGTGTATTTTAATTTTGATACTACGATTGATAGAAATTTTATATTAAACTCGTACCTATAATCAGAAAATCCATTTGCAATAAGTATAATTATATAAATAAATGAAATAAAATGTTTACTCAACAACAATATAAAACTAAACACGATGTTATGCGCTTTTAATTTTTTTTTCTTGCACATGAAGCATCTATGCTTACTGAACTTTTGAAATCGTGCCGTTTTATGATAAACCTATAGGTACTGGAGTTGCCTGAAAAGTCTTCCTAACAAATAATATTTTGACACGAATGTTTAAGCTGAAATAGGTATACTAAATAGAAACTAAACTGAATTACTTGGCAGCTATCGTAGACCGTAATCTCTAATATTAGTATAAAGTACCTACGGATACGTTGTTCAAAGGGAGTGTAGTGCGCAGTAGCTCGCGCGTGCGTTCCTTGACAGCCACGCGACCGCCGATTTCGTTTGCGTGTGTCTAATCACGAATTTTGTTATTAATCCTTGCCTTCGGTGTGCCGTTTTCAATCTATACAATTATAATTCGAACGCAGCCTGAAACAACTGGGTAATCACAAAATTGATAGGGCTATATAGTTATAATTGTTAGCGGAAGGTTTTCGGGTAACGAGGCTTATTGCGTTAATTTAGTTCCTATTATTATTTAATAATAATCGCAGCAATTTAAATCATTAAAATATTTACCGTAATATAACAAATTCTAACACACTTTAGACGATCGATACACTCGGCTAGGTTTATTAAATGTAATCTAAGTTAATAGTTTTTTTTGTTTTTCCTCATTCCACATTACAACCATATCGACTCCCGGAAGACAGTGTATGAGCACAATGAATGTTCTAACATGCGGAAGGCGCTCAGTCACATGGATTTATTGCGTGTTCCATACGAATATGTCTTAGCAGTTGTCTACACATGTGCAGTGATAGATTTAGAACATCCTCGGCCAATACGCTATGAGTTACACACACGAACTCTTTCTTGTACAGAACGCGTTGGCCTTAGTGGAGCAATTTTTGCCATATAGAGCCGAACTGGCGTTTTGAGGTCACTGCTCGTTAAATACACTTCCTTGTTGGATAATCGTGTATTGTATAGCTGTTTGATTCAATGAAGAGTGGAAAAATATGCCTACGCAAAACTTTTGTTTATCTACAAATTAATACGAAAACTGTATCGTCTACAAACGTTAATAAAACAAAGACTTGTATTTTTATATATTCTAAGTCTAAGATATTAAATATTCTTTTTTTTTTTAGTAACATGCACTCAATTCATGTGAAATGTGAATACTTACCCGTCACCGATACTAAAGAATATTTTTTAAATCTTATAGGTATGTGTGTCTATTTGTTACTGCTAAACACTAAAACGGCTAAACCAATTTTGACGAGACTTTTACTTTCTTTAGTGAAAAAATCTATGGAATGCCATTGTTTTATGTATTTTTTTATATTTTTTCATTAATAAATACTTTATCTGTAGCTTATCTATGTAAGAAAGAAAACTTAAATTATGCCATCAGCAACTTATCTATTTGCAGATCTTTTAAGTCTATGATTTTGTAGGTAACTAGTCCAGAAAATTATGAAATTGTTAGTAAAATTCGTGCCAAAGTCTATTGTCTATCGATGATCTAGTTTTTTCTATTTATTGCGATCAGACAGGCGGACAAACACGGCAAGAAGTTTTATATGATATCTATAATATAAAAATGAATCGCTAAACTGAACATAAATATGTTGCTAAACGCAAATCTCGAGAGCAGTTGATCCGATATGTTTTTTGTATGTACGAAATATAAAAAAAATATTTACGAAAATAGTTCTTACAGAAGAAGATTTTTAGCAATCTCCTGAAAGTACCAAAGAAACTTTTAAAATATTATAAAACTGCAACTCTGTCCCAGAAAAACCGCCTAAATTTTTTTTAACGTTAAAATATTCGAAAAGTCAGGGCTGCCCGCAATTGACATCGTTTTCCCTCCCTTCCCAATCAATTTCAAATACCCCTAAACATCCCTAAAGACCGTTCCCTATCTTAAAACTGCCGTATGAGCTAAAAAAAAATTCGACACCTTTCGTTCCCTACCTTAAAACCACCGATTAGGCTAAAAAAAAGGTCAAACTTCCATTATTTTTTGCCCCTAAAAAGTCCCAATTCGCCACAAATATCCCTAAATTTAGGGCTAAACCCCTATGTTGGTAACCCTGCGAAAAGTTGAGTCGAATATAGGCTCAAAAGGGCTTGAATCCAGAGCCGTAAAACAAGTTCTTAAAAACAAAAATTGAGTCGAATATTCAATGGATACAGCGATTTGCGCGCCATCTTTTGAAAACCATCGCAATCATAGATACTGCGAATGATAACTTTTTAAGATTTTTACCTTAGTCGAACCAATTATTTTAATTCTAATTAGAAAACACTAAAATAATGAGATATATTTTTATGTTTAAAATTATTTTAATATCTACATAACAGAAATATTTCTTTAGGTAGATATATTAGACATTTTAAAACTGAAGACTATGCTTTCATATGTCAATGTCAAACATGAATTGTCTTTGTCAATGTCGGAATGAAAAATGAAAAAATCTATTTTCAATATAGCTAAAAGCTAATATTTTATGTAAAAATATATCCAATAAAACTGTAAATAACTATTAAGCATTAACTATAATCTATCAAAATAAAAACGAGAAAAATTGGTTACGACCGTATTTTGGTACTTTAAACAAAAGTTAACGTGTATCAAACTCATCGTACACATTATTTATAAATAGAATTTTCTCAAGAGTACAGTTTCGTTACAGTTAGGCGTTAAAAATACCCAGTCGCTCATTCTGTGTTAAATATCTCTGATTTCATCTTTAACTAGATTCATTATCAAAAATCAATTCAGTGTTCTCAATACATACATAAGCATTAGAAATGGCCCTAGCAGTAACACGAGTGGTTTTAAGGTGTGAAAACGCACAAGAAACCCAGGAATTAGGTAACATTATAACCTCATTATTTATTGTGTAAAAAGGTTCCATTTCATCATAAAACTGTGTTCAATAAAAATTAATATTATAACTTAAAATATAAGAATAAAGTAGGTCATACTATTAGTCGACTTTCTGAGTAAATTGCTTTAATTGTAGTGTTTTATAATACGTGTGTTTATTACATGAAAGAATTCTGTCATATCTTGCATCATATATCATATGCAACATGTTTGAGTATTAATTTTTAACATTTATTCATGTTCATATATCTGCTTGTTACAGATTTATCAGAATGTCAACTGATGCAAGTACCTGATGCAGTATACCACCTCATGAGACACACAGAGCTCAAGAGCTGTGACCTCAGCGGGAATGTTATTACAAAGATTCCACCAAAGTTCACTGTCAAATTTAGTTTAATCACAGGTAAGAAATGTTACATAAAATATTACTATAATTTTTAAAAATTATTAGATATTTCATAATATTTTGTAATGCAATGTTTTAAACATTATAACTGTATTGTCATGGGAAAGGCAAAACTACTAAAGCACCATTGATTTTATGGTGCTTACCCTTAAATACCATTCCACTAACAATATGTCAATTGTTTTAGAATTAAAATTTAAAAAAACTCATACAATTTAATATCTAGTCTATTTAATGAATATCATAATAATTTACCTTATTAATTTTATGTTTTTCAGACTTAAACCTTTCAAATAATCAAATGGCCAAGCTACCAGACGAGCTGTGCACACTAGCGTGTCTGCAGCGCCTGGACATCTCACACAACACATTTGTGGCCCTCCCGGCCATCGCCTTCCAGTGCCCCAGCCTGCACACCCTACTAGCACACCACAATCAAATCATTGGTACTTGAATTCATTTTTCTTTTTATATGTACTAAGGTAATTTTTTCTCCAAATTTTACTAAGATTTAAAGAACATAAGATAAGAATTAAGGATATTGACATATTAGTTAATTATACTACAAAACTAAATTGGATTATCTACACACATTTTGTAATATAAATTTTCTCAATTGCAGAAGTGGATGTGGACAGATTAGCAAGATCTCGTGCCCTTGAATATGTAGACCTAAGTGACAATCCTATTCCACCTCGAACATATGAGGAATTGAAGCAGCTGAGCCGGCCCTCTATATCTATTTCTGAAAGAGAAAAAGAAGACTGGGAAGAAGATCTCATTCTGTAAATGATTTGACTTCCCGTGTACAAGACTTACATTCATTATAGATTTAGATAAGAGAAATCTAGGGACTGGTGCAATATGGCATCTACGAGATGGAGTATGATGAACTGGTCCTAACTCAACTGTGATCTAGCCTTGTGCAAAGAGAATTTTATTATGTTACTTAAGCATATAGTGAATTAAGCCTAGAATGGAGTGTAAATGATATTCTATGTAGATTAAATAGATATACAAAATAAATGTTACACTATGTGCTCAAGAATTTTGTACTCAATAAAACTATAATACCAGAGGCACTATAGACATGGTGTATAGCATGTTTATGATTATGCATATTTTTATATATTTTTAATACTATCTTTAAATAAAAGATTGTGATTATTTTATATTTTGACATTAAAAAATAACTTTTTATAAGAGCAATAAGATCAACTGTGTTGTTGATCTCTTTCATTTTATTGAATACTAGTCGTTTATAATAATTAGGTAAGGTTTTGTATTATTCTAACCATTTACTATTAGGTATAATGAAATTACACTGAAAAGTAGAGCAATTTTATAATAGGAGATTTAAGTGTATGTACCTCATTATAGTAATAAGGGTTCGTTCAAGTATTACGTAACGCAGTTTGGGGGGGAGGAGAGGGTCTTGTGAAACGTTACGGTGCGTTACAGGGTCGGGAGGGGGGTATTACAACAACGCGTTACGTAACAGCATAATTGTAATTTTTAGATGAAAATGGTTTCGAAAATTATTTAAGTGTCCATTTTAGGTGAAAACCTAAAATATTTTGGTAAAATGTTACGTTACAACTAGGGCGAGGGGTAAAGAAGTCGTTATGGTGCGTTACATCGGGGGGGTCTAAAATCTTCAAAAATTTCGTTGCATAATACTTGAACGACCCCTAAATAATAGATTGGTACTTAAAGTGAAAATATTTTTCTAAAAGCTAAAATATTTTATAAAGTTTCGCACAAATTAATGGTGCTATATTTGTATGTTTAATTGATAATTTTTAAGTTTTAAATTTAATTTTTGAAAACTTACATTGCACACATTATGATTCAATATTAATAAACATGTCAACAAAATTTGTAAATGAACTATTGAGAAATATTCTTAAATATTACTACAGTAAATTATAAATAATAATGCACTTTACAAAAGCAATAAAAGCTTCCAATTATTTCTGTGTAATTTTAATTATTTCCCCATAATTTGGTACATTATAGCAATTCACGAAAGTTCACGAAACTTGAATGATCCGAACTATGCGCATTACACTGCGCAGAAGAAAAAATAGATATCTACCAGAGTCGAGATTACTTCGACGGACATGCCCGTTCTATTCGCAAATTCTAATTAGACCTGTTTTCAGAAATTTCAAATTGGTTGTATTTATCTATTATACAGATTATTTCGACGGTAGTCCAATAAGGTCATTGAGACCAAAACTCAACAGGCAAAGTTTTGAGCGGTGTTTTAAAGTACAGATTTTTACAATAGATACCGATTACTACAAATGCGAAATATATATCTAATATTCGGCTTTCGGTTATATGTATACTGTATAGTCGGTCACCAAAGTAGGCACGTGCCTATTGGCGCAAGTGCACAAGGGGGCGCTAGAAAAAGGTAGTTGACGACCTTTTTTTAGCTAAAACGGTATATTCATGATAGGTAAAAGAATGAGCTTTTCTTTAGCTCATGAGGCGTTTCTTGTGTCAGTGCCTAGGGGCGCAAAATTGGTTAATCCGCCACTGAACACCAGTGTTATTTTTAATAATAAAAAGAGTTTGTGAAGGCGGTAAGATGAAAAACCTTCAGTTATTCTATAACTAACCTTTTTGCTCGAATGACTTTCGAATGACATTTTTAACAACAAAAAGCACAACTTTTATAAAATACGTACGCCAAAGAAAAGTTTATATTTTTGTATGATAATTTTATACAGGCGCCTATGTAAATCTTGATAGAATAATATTTTAGTTAGGTAATTTAAATTAATAGCAATGGCAGGATCTGGAGTGGATGACGACCCAAACTTAAAAGGATTAAGTCGATATTTTAACAGTCAAACTAATAGAGGCCGAGCAAATGTAAGCAGTATTTACTAAATCATTTTTTTAAATATTATAATATTACATCAATATAATAATAATTGATGAGTATTAGAACGAAATGAGTAATTAAACAGCATACAGCGTATTTTAGTTAACTAAAAGATGATTTAAAAGTTTAAGAATTAATAAAATTAGTTGCCTAACTAATGGTTAGAACTTACGACTATCTTTTATATTCTTTTATATCGACCATTAATGAAATAGGGTGACCATGATTCTCAAAATTTATCTCTACACTCCATAGAAGTATCTACAAATATATTATGTTTATTTTTCAGGTTTCTAAAGTAACTTTGGGCGGAGTTGCGCTATATTATATTTATTATAAGTTATTCAAATCTAAAAAGAAACAAAAGGGATTGTGACGATTTGCAAATATTTTAAAAACTATAATTCGTATCTATTTATATAACATAATAGATATCTACTTATGAAACATTGAATTTAAAACTGATCGACGCTGTTTATACATATCTATCTATCCATCTATCTAATAAAACATATCTATAAAAAATGTAACAATCTAAAGAAAATGCTTAAAACGAAACGTTCCTGTCTCTTCATCTGTCAGACGATCAGCCGATAGCGACTGGATATTTTTTAGAGGTTGTAATTACATAAGGACCGAAATTTGGAAACAGGTACATATTTTAATATTATAAAAGTGAAAAAACTGATAACTTTTCACCGTAATTACTTCCTAGTATATTTGATTTCACATTTAATAGCTATTTCATATTATTGCGTCGTTTAAATTTTAGAATGGCTGGAGGAGAATCGGTCGATGAATCCCAATTCAAGGGTCTTTCCAAATACTTTAACAGTGCAACAAACCGTGGCAGGGCAAATGTAAGTACCCTCTCATTTCCAAAAAGGCACTTCTTTTTTGCATTTTATTGTAGATATCGAAAATAAATGTCCTTTGTAGTTATGGAATGAAAACATAAGTTACCAGTAATTATTTTTATTTTTGCATTCTACGTTATTGATTTTTAAATAATAATTTAATAATATATATTTTTTTAATGTAACTCAAACTTAATTTTAAATATGTAAGTCGATTTGGCATAGCCAGAAGTAGAAATCTCCACTGAAGATTGCGGCTTCTGATCTAGGCTAGCACTTCTGAGATTAAATTTGATCTTCTGCTTGGCTGTAAAGGATAACATCGTATGGGAACCTGCTCATATCAAAAGAAATTTATAAACATGTATATGTGGAAATCTGTCGTAGAACTGTGTGGTGGATTCAGTTCTGAACCTTCTAAACAGGATAGGACTTTCCTTAGTAATGTGACATTTACAAGCCGTTACTTTTTACAACCATTTTAATGTTAATTTTAGATACATTTTAGCAATGTGATTTAATCATTCTTTTTTTTTCAGACTGCTAAAGCTACATATGCCTTCTTTGGTGCAGTTATATTATATTTCACTCTGAAGCCAAAATCCAAGTCAAAGTAAAGAATTAAATATGAATTATCTGTTTAATTTAAGTTAAGCCTTGTAATTATGGTTCCAACAGAGCAATTTTTAATTATTTAGTGCGATTAATAAATCATGTAAAATCTAGAAATGTTATTATTTCCCTTATAGAATGGTATCCAAATAAAACACTTATATCATAAATAATACTTTTTATTATATAGAAAATAATGTAGCATTAAACATAATATCTGCAGATCCTCAACTGTAACAGTCTTAACAAACTCGATTGTATCATCTTTGGTGATGAAAATGTTCATTAGGTAAATTTTAGTATTGTAAATCTACTACACTTTTAATACATATTTGTTTTGTGCTTGCTGATTATACTTTTACTAAAAATGGTAATATTCAATGAAAGCCTTAGCACCAAAACTATTTGCATGCACAAAAAGTTTAAAATGATACAGAGAATTCATAAAATAAATCTTAAAATTAAATTCTCATTGTGTTGAAAGGCGATTGTTTAAGCTGATAATACTGTAAGTAATAAAGTTTATGATTATAAATACGATTAATAATATCAAGCCCATTTCTAACCATGACTAGTTTTGTTTGCTCTACAAAATGCACCATCCTTTATTCCTAACTATCAAAACTCCAATACAGTCTCATCATCAATTACCGTCAATTATTAAAAGGGATAAACACACCTTTTAAAATCAACTTTTCAATTTATCTTATACATTCCTTCAACAATCAATTTTCATCCATCACAGCATCTCAAGCTCCAACATACAAAATTCCTTAAAAGTAAGTTACTTGATAAAGAATGTTCTGGAAATAAACCTATACCATTTATATTGTTATTAAAATTTTTCATGTGTCCCCATATCCATTCAATTTAAAACTGTAATCATGTAAAAACTCCCAAAAGAGATAGAGGAAAACACTATCGTGATTAGAAAATGCATAGTTACAAAATTATATATTTCACAACAGGTTTATTAAAATAGATTTTATTATTTATTTATAAATATAATTAAAAACAATTAGGATTAAAACATTAGCTTAATGAGATTGTGTTTGTGTTTTTTATTGGAAATAAGAGGAAGATCAGGCATTACTTTATCGTTGTTAATATTTAATACAAGAAAGCGTATACTAGAATCACAAGTCTACTTCCAGCGACACTTAACTCAAGCATCAAGTTCTTATTTATATATTATGGATGGAATGCTTATGTAAGAAAAAGCACAGTAACTCCTCCAACTTTTACAAGTTCGTCATATAATCCTTAAGACAATACACAGATGAAACGTCACAACTTTACACTTTGTTCATAAGCAAAATACAAATAATCTATTTGATGGATTAAACTTGTAAAATAGTTATCATAAATGAATTTGTATAAAATGATATGATACTTGACATCTATTTTAAAAATATCAATACTATAATTATCAATGTTATAGAGAGTATTTAAATTGTTTGAATATACTGTTTTTTAAATACAATATTTGTGCTATTTCCTGACATGAAATAAGCTTAAGCGCACAAGCAATCCTATATGTGAATAAATTTTAGCATACTAAAGTGCAAAATGTTATGGCAACTATAATGCTAGTTCCTTTACGTTACATTATTAAAAATATTCAAGTATGTGGTATTCAATAGTTTCTACTGCTGTCTATTGAGATCTAAAAGATTGTATTGAATAATTTGACATTTTCTTAAAATATATTGAATGAAATATCTTCCAGTAAAATTTTACTTTTAACAAATTGGCTGCCCATAAAATATGATTGCAACATCTGAGCGTCTGATAGATTAATTATTATTAACATTCATTCAAATATTTTCCATTAACATTATCTTATGTTTAAAGTTTCATGTTGTATTAAATATAATGTTACCTTTTTTGTTTTAACATCCAGTGATTATATCAAATAAAACTATTTTAAAAGGATTGAAATCTTATAAAATAATATCAATTGATTTTAACATTCATTATCTGAATCGATTTAAAATAATTTTATTGAACAATACATGCATACGCATATCTAACACTTATGAAAATATTGTGATCATGTTTATGTTGTTTGCTGGTTTACGAAAATATAGATGTTATTCAAAATTCAGTCAAATTGATTCAGGATTTTATAGTAATCGCAATCCTTAAATCGGTTTACATTAAAACTCTTAAAATCGTTCTGTAATATCGATCTTTGTTGCTCGTTTATTATTTTCGCAATTCTGTCCGATATGACATGTCAGTGTGGTATCAATATTTCACAAGGCGGCATCGTATTTCTGTATGTGACATCAATATCGCGAGTGGTTCGCGAGCGATGTGTACTGTGCGGTATGTCTGTGTATGTGTGGTGTGTGTGTGTCACGTGTGGTGTGGTGTGGTGTAGTGTGTTGTTCAGAGCCTGTGTTTAGTAATCTCACAATCAAGGGCGTAGCCAGGACTTGCTTTAGGGGTGAATTTGACTTTAGGTGGGCAAAATCAATGTAGGTGAAAGACCAATTTATAGTGCAAATAACAACATAAAAATTGAGTTTTTAGGCTCAATTTTACTGTTTTTAGCAGGGCCAGCAGCAATTTGTATAAAAATTCGAAATAGATGAAAAGTTTTAAGGGAACTTAAAATTTTCATAACCAAAACTGACATACAGGGAGGGCGCGGGCAAGCACCCACCCCTGCCCCACCGTGGCTACGCCCATGCTCACGATTCTATCCATCACGTGTCAGTAGTGTGTTACATACGATAACGTGTAGTCTGTGTATATATATTATATTGCGTGGTGTGTGTTGTGGTGTCATGTGTTCTGTATAGCATATCGTGTTATACTGCATTGTGTGGTGTGTGTTGCGGTGTCACGCGTCACGTATCAGTGTCGCGTATAGTGTTGTGTGGTGTGTGTAGCGGTGTGCGGTATCACGTGTCACACATCAGTGTACAGTACAGTGCGTTGTGTTGTGTTATATTGTATCGTGTGGTGTCACAGCGTGGCATATCGTCGTTGCGCGTGCAATACCGCGTAACTAGTTTTTTTTACAAGTTAGACTTAAATACTATTGTATTTGGGTTTAAATTTCAACTTGTGTTAAAATATAGTTCCGCGGTATTGCACGGTATACGATATATCGTAGTGTTGCGCTTATAGCCAGGCGGGTGGTCGTGTGAGCGAGTAGAGCGCGGGGGGCGGCGCGGCGGGCGGGGGCGCGTCGCCGTCCGAGTCGGACTCCTCGGAGGAGACGCGCTCCGCCGCGCTCAGCGCCACGCGCGCGTACTCGTCCGTGTCGATGCTCTTGCAGAAGTGGATCGCGTACCTGATACGATACGAATCGTTACATTAAATCTGTCATTTGTATTATTAATCATAATTATTTGTGTTAAAGCACAGTTAAAGTTATTTGACTGTAGATCGTATATATACCCAGGGAGATACCTCGCTTTTATAAAAAATCGACAAAGAATGAATACAACAAATAGATATGGCTGCGTTTTGTTTATTTGGATGAAGTAGTAAGCGTAAAAACCTAGCAGTAATTACATTTTAAATTTTATAAAATTTTTAAAAATAAATCATGTTCCATTTTCATTGCTTTATCAAACTGGTTCAAGGTGTATACAAATAAAAAAAGTATACCTTAGTTTCTCCCTTAACACAGCCTTGCACGAATATCTTGGCATTTTCAGCAGGAAGAAACATGTGTAGCTCTCTGGCAAGAAGTGGTCCGGTGGTTGGTACTTGTCGAGTACCTGACGCATTACAAGAATAAGTTTTATGTGTTTTATACCTTAAATACTGCGAATGCTTTAATAAATACAATAATTGATAGTTTTTCAAATTTAGTTTCATTGTTTATATTTAAAATCGTTAAATTAAACAAATGATAAATTATATAAAATAGTTTATCAATTTATGAATATCTATATAACAGCGTAGTACCTGCAACACAAAGTCCCTCTGTCGCGGGTCCTGCGGTGCGCGCGGTAAGCGAGTGCGGCCCCAAACGAAACGCAGGAATAGAGCGCGCTCACTTCCCGACAGCTCCTCCATCACCTCCCAGAACCACTGCACTAGTGGCGCGTTCGGTTCTACACCTAGTTTATGGAATAATGTTAATATTATTTAACAAATCAATTGCTCAATTATTCATGTCTTTTGGAAAAATCCGCCTAAACTTCCTACAATATTATAAACATAAATAATTTTTTAAAAAACAAACCAACTTCAAGAGGAAACAAAAATGTCAAAAATAACATTTTCTACAAAATTTTTAAGTTGGTGCCAAGTAGTCTTCTTAAGTAGTAGTTAATTAAGTCGGTGCTAAGCGAATTTTATTAATTGTTAAAAATTACCAGATCTTTCTTAATTTTTCTGAAACATAAAGTAGAACATTTAACACACTATATTTAATAAATCTCCACGTTAAGTTTACCTTTATAAGTAGCGGAGGCTCGCAAAGCCTGCACTGGAATGTCAGGTGAACCGCACACTAACGTCTCTAGTTCAGACGCGTTGAATAGAGCGAGGAGAGGCGCGGGAATGACGCGAGACATCCCGTCTCTTACCGCTCGCACTTGCTCGTCGAACTCGTGAAGTCTAAAAAAATTACAAAAATAGGTCAAATTGAAAATATGTTAAAATATGTGTAAACTGCGAGTAGTTATTACAAGAACGATTTTGAGGACCATATTTTACTATTTGCTCCAAACAAATGTTCTTCTAAAACTTAGGCTAGGGATTTACACATCACGGCGTTGCTATTTCTAAAAATCTTTGTTTTATATTTTTTTAAGACGCTCAATGAGACTTCGTAAACGTATTATACAGCATTATATATCGTTACGATATTAATGATATAAATAATATTACAGGAAATGATTGTACACATTATTTATTTACCTGTAATGTAGCGCCAGTTGTACATATTCGTCTTTATTATCAGGCGTCACTCGCTTGTGTCGCGTTGACAGCGGCACTTCGTGTCCAGCTGCCGACGGTATTGAAAATGGCAGTTCGAGGTTTTGGAGTTCCTGAAAAATATTTTTTTTATTTATTTATTTATATCAGGCAACAGTGACCCATAGAAAAATAATTACATAATATAAAATATCTTAAAAATATACACATACATATTCACTTACAACTAAATAAATAACATAACATATAATCAATTATACACTAATACATATTAACTTAAATATTATAACTAACACGTTCCTAACGTGCTGGTGCTCGTGGTGCATGGAGTCGAAAATAGTCGAGTTGTATAAATATTGTTGTTTGTTTTATTTTCATAACTTTAAAATAACTAATTAGAACCTTCTTATTATTATTAGTGGCTATTCCTATTTAAATACTGTTTGAAAAGATCATAGTAAAAACGAGTGATTAGTCGTCGTCTGTAGATATATTTTATACTTCACAGTTTGATTGTTTTCTAGTGGGACTTGACTGTTAATATGGATCTACGCTCACCGTAGAATTCAATAGCTATTGATAATTAGAATCAAACAACATGCTTATTGATTATTGATTTTAGTTTTTGTCGTCTAAAAGAATCTTTCTTATACAATTATTATAAATTATACTTAAATAATTAGCCAAGTGCGTGTCGAGCCACGCGCATGAAGGGTTCCGTAGTTTCCCTCATAATATTTAATAATTTAATCCTAAAGTTTACTTATATTTTAACTAATAACATATTTATCTTAACAATTTTCAATGAAATTT
>DVVJ01000174.1:0-18304 GCA_018234505.1 Junonia neildi neildi
ACTATAAATAAACATAAAAATTTGGTTTTAAACAAAAAGTCGATGAGCACACCAATCCTGCAGCGGGATCTCGTACTTATAATAAGTTCAGATCATTCCATTTCGTGGATCGGAATTTAGCAATATAACGCTATCAATGTATCATCTACCTATATGTATATGTACATCTACAACAAGCGATGATTGACTACACAGGTGACGACAGTGTTGGCGCAATGGTCACTGCAACTGACAGAAGCGCTAACGATCGCGGGTTCGATCCCCGCTCACGACAGACATCTGTATAGGCCATATGGATGGGTGTCGTGGTCTGGGTGTTTGTGTTGTGTGTGTGATCCGGTCCCCCGACACAAGATGTAATGATCTTACTGGGGGGCTGTTAAGTGTGTAGCGTTTATTTATGTTTATTTAGCGATTTCCCTGGAGTGGGACAAGCAACCTCACTACCTGGAGGCCTCTCTGATGATGAAGGGCTACTCGGCGGAGGAGGCGCGTGTGGCGGCGCGCCGCGCAACAACCGTTCGCCCACGCCCACCAGCTACCGCCTTCGAATCCACGAGGGACAAGGTATGGTGTTTTGGAACTTTAGTGCAAGTTTTGAAACGTTATAGTAACTTTCGATCGGTATTCTTCTATACTTGGACTATGGCCTTGATCACATGTTACAAGTACAGTAGTGAGACGGCTTTGACAATAATTAATGCTCGGTTGAGCACTCAGTATCACCTGATTTAGAGTGTTGTCTAGTGACGCGATGTTGATGTCAAAAGGGAGCACAATTATGTGCTCGTAACAATTATTTGCATACGTTAAAGATTTGAAATATTGTACATTGATATCGTAAGATCTGTCCCGTACTGTCGACGTTATCTGAACTCTCTTTTTCCACATTGTTTTTTTAAACGGTCCCGCTTCTTAACAAGCGGTACAGCAGTTACGGTCAAACTATAGAAGCGGCTATAGCGAAATTTTTGGACAGGCGCTGACAGACAATCCAAGAATACTGAGTTAATTTTATGTTATTGAATAATTTTAAAACTTGTACTAAGGGTACTACACACTAACTCTCGATGGACCCTATTCAAGTTTGACCCAGATACGCGCTCTAGTACTAAGTTCAGTTTACATTGTTACAATTTGATTTAAATAATGTGCACCTGTAGTTTTGTAACATCTAAGTTAAGTACATTGGCAATATCAGGACATACAAAAACTTTTATTTTTTTGACGAATAATAAGTTTATGTTACGAATAATAGTTATTACTTTCTAATAGCTATTACTATCCTAGGTCGTCGAATAGACGCGTTCGAATCTTATTGTTAGTACAGGAAAATATCTAAGAAAGTGTTTTGATTTTTGAGTAGAGAAATTTTAAAAATTGGTTTGGTATATTTGTATGTACCAAAGAGGTATAAAATTCGACAACAAACACACATAAATCTCTTAAAATTTTGTTGCAAATAGAAAATATGTTTCTTTCTTTTTCAGCTTACAAAACTGTACTGCAACCAAATAGTAAGGGTCTCATTCAGAATAGATTGTGTCTGTCAAATGTTCCTAATTTTTCTTGACATCATACCTAACAACCTTCTTTGCTTTGTGTCAATATGTGGTGTTTGTTTTACCGGAAATGAAACTTTTTCAAAAAAAAAAATGTTTGACAAAAACTTAATTAGGGATATTCCTGTGTCAATTTTTTTTTGCTTCCAATTCATTTTCAGCTCAGTATAATGACAGATCATAAACATGTATGCTGTATTTGTTGTTTTAAAGTTTAAAATGTTTAGAATCTGTTGTTATGGGAATTCATATTTCAATTTTAACGCGCACTTCATCTCTCATAGCACATAACAGTTAACTGTGTTGTATCTGTTATATATCTTCAAAACAACATTGGGATTAAATTATAACTGCGTGTTATGTATCAGGAGGGTCCAGAAGTAGTGACCCATGCCGAGGTCAATCATCATCCTATGGAGGATTCGCTTCTGCCTCATCAGATGACGACACCGTTGGTGAGTTACTTTGAACTTTAAACAACTATTTATTCGTTTTAAACAATATTCTTAAAATGACATTACGTAATTATTATTTCAGTCATGTAAACATTGTTGTAATTTTTCTTTACAAACTGCATAGTGTTAGTCATTAACACTAATCATATCAACACTTGCTATATACCTATTTCTACCATAGCGGGTCAAATGACCCGATTCAATGTTTTCTACTTATTTTTATGAAATATGGTTAGGAAAGGAATTATTCTGTTTCGTTTACAACATATATCCACAAAATTAATATATACTCGTATATGTTCATCGTCAGTATCAGTAGATTGAAATTTATTTTCATTTGCAACCTATACATCATAATTTTCACAGAATTCATAATTCATATTTTTCAACAATTTTCGACAATTCTTTCTCAATTTTAGTAATATATTCTTAGAGCTTGTTCCGGTCTTGTTTGTTTCAACACGTTTTGGGTAAAATAAAATATAAACTACTTGCTCAAACTTTCTATTTTTACTATTTTTTTTAACACTTTAGTTCGATGTTTGGACTTTGCTATATAAGCAGTAGTAACGAAGTTCAAACTTTTTTTTAAATATAATTTACAGCTATTTTGATTGTTCTACTTTACGAAACCGTTGATGCAGAATGTGCAACTTACCGACTACAATAAGAAAGGCAATATGACTCGATAAACTTATAAATCAAATGAAATATCTCTCCGGGTCAAATGATCCGTTATGGTAGATAACGGTATACTACAAGTGTATTTTAAAAATTACAAAACTAAAAAAAAATATGAAATAGTGTAATAACAGTATATTTAATTGGTAAGTTTAATTGGTAATAAAAAGTTATGGAGTCAAATATGCAAAATCAATAAGACAATAAGTGTATTTTCAATGTAAAGTCCTAAATGGGTCATTTGATCCCGTACGGTTTTTTTAGTGTTAAAATAATGTTTGTAACATTTGAGTGACCCAATACAACGCGTTCGCCCGCAGACATCGCCGGAGAGTACGTGGACGGCGGATGCGGAGGTCAGTGGGCGCGCGCGCGCTCCCACTCCGCCGCCTCGTGGGCCGCGCCCGCGCACGCCAGGTCAGAGCGCGCCCGCCTCGCGCACGCACACGCACACACACACTGCCACGCGCCCCGCCGCCGCCTCCCCGCCCCCTAGCGCCTACCCCGACTTCGTGCTCGCCAAGCAGTCCTCCAGCTTTAACAAGTCCTCGGAGCGGCTCGAGTACGAGCTGTCGCAGAGCAACATCTACTCGGCGTGCCCGTCCACGCGCTCCTCGCGCTCCGCCGCGTCGCTGGCGCTCGACGAGCACGACGAGCCGCCGCCGCCGCCGCGCCGCGCGCTGTGGCGCCGCAGCGCCAGCTGCCGCAACCTGCGCGACTTCAGCTTCGACGACGCCGGCCGCGCCCGCCGCCGCGCGCCCGACACGCGCAGCCTGCTCGCCGACCTCGACGCCTACCGCCCGCGCCCGCTCGACTCGCCCGTCACGCGCTACGACGACGCGCGCACCGTCGCCTTCGTGCTCGCCGCCGGCGGCTCCATCGACTCGCAGCGCGAGATGATCGGCCGCGCCTACTCGGCCAGCTTCCCGGGCGCCGTCGGCGAGCCGCGCCTCGACCTGCCGGCCTTCGCGCGCAGCGGCTCGCAGGACGACATCTCGCATGACAGCTACGAGCTCATCGAGCGCTCGGACGACGAGTGCTCGGAGCGGCGGCGCTACGCGCGCGTGCGCTCGCCCGCCCGCACGCGCTCCTGCTCGCTCGACTCCGGCAACGACCTGCCCTCGGACGACGACCAGTCGCTCTCCCACCTCTCCGAGACCGAGGACGGGGACGCGAACCTCAACATTTCGGGAATTAAGTATAAGAGCGATAACGATCTACCGCTGGATCCGTTCCTCGCGGACGATCCGAGAATTCTGCCGCGTGAGAAGCTCTCGGTTCGATCCGACGGGAACTTCTATAAGGAAATTAAGCGTGCTCTAGGGTCTCGTACGTCTAGTCAGGAATCGAAAAGTGATATTTACGATTCAAAAATATCTAAAAGTAGCGCTGAATCGAGTAAAAAATCGCGTGATAGTGTCTATCATACCGATAGTAAAAAATCTAGGGAGACTCTTAAGAGCAAAAGTTCCGATAGGTCCGGTTCTCGTACTTCTAGCCAAGATTCTAAATCTGATTACTATGACTGTAAAAAGAATCTATATGAACCTGATGATCTGCGACGTCGCAGTGTTACAAGTATCCAAAATGCATATATTGATCCCTTCGAACCTATATCACCCTCCTCTAGCCCCGATTCTGGTAAAGATTTTTATGACACTCAATCGACATTTATTGGTATGGAGAAGCCAGAATATCGAGAAAAAACTCTTTTCGATAAATCCCATGAGGATCTAATCGCTAATCTAATCACATCACCCAATTACTATCATATTCCGACCCCATACTCAACTTTCCCAAGTAATAGTAAGCATAAAGAAACTAATCATATGCATTCGACGAGTTTGCAAAATGTAGAACTTGATCAATACGCGCAATATTCAGATTCAAGTCCAATTAAGAAAAGTGATGAGTTTTCTACCGAAGAGGAAGATATGCCTCCGCGTACAACACATATTTGGCCCGAGAAAATTGCCGGTCTAGAAACAGAAATTGATAATAATAGATCCGCAAAAATACACAATTATCAAAGACGTCGTTCTTCGGAAACCGTTTTCAGTTTTGATAAAGAGAAGATCGAATCTTTGACTAGATCAATAAGTAAAGAAAATCAACCATCGCAACTGGTCAAAGAATCATCAAATGAGTCCGACGTCAATGTCCGTATTTTGCCAGCAATGGACAGTATCGAGTACGCTAAAAATAGAGCAAAGTCGGCTGCAATGCAGTCAGGCACTTCTTCGATTCTGCAGTCTGAGTTTGATAAATCTATGCGTGGTAAGGTTCACACACATATTGTTAGGAAAGAAAACCTTAAGGAAGAGTTAATGGCTAAAACTCACTTTGATGAATATAATCCCAAGCTAATACTAGATACTAGTTCTAGCAGTCGTCTCGCTGATACAGCTGTGCCATATATTCATCCTACAGTGGAAAGAACTAAGAGCGATCCTAATAGCTTAGCCAATAGACCACGGTTTAGCAGTGTTAACTCGAGAAGACACGTGCTCATGCATCAAAAATCTATTGATTTGACTCCTGCAGAGTCAAGTGATGAAGATTACATCTTTCGACAAATACCAAGTGCTCCTCCGATTGCAACCAAGCGGTCACATTTTGAACTGCCTGCGAGACATTCTGAAGCTATACGACCATTATTTGATTTGCCTCAAAATTACTTTAAGGAATTTGATGCCTTTAAAGCAGGTTTCAATGACAATAACAAAAAAGTTGCTGACGACAGTTATGATATTCCATACGTTTTACATAAAAGACACGTGATGAATGGTACTGCTCCTTCTCCTCTTGATGATAAAAGGCCTCCGCCAGATATAATTACTTTGCCACCGCAAAATGGCCGACACGTTGTCAATGCACATCCAAGATGTAAATATCACGATCATCCCAAATCTCCCCGTTCACCAAAATCTCCCAAATCACCAAAGTCACCCAAATCACCTAAGTCACCTAAATCTCCGAAGTCGCCGAAATCACCAAAATCACCAAAGTCTCCAAGAAATAGTGTTCAGACTGACCACGTTTCTAAATTTTTGGAAGTCGAAAACCGCGATTTCTTGTTTACTCAAAATATTGACTTGTCCAAGGTTGATCCTATAACTTTAGAAGTAGACAAAAGTGGACAGTTACAACATTTACCAAGTCCAAAGCGAGATATATCCAAAACTTTGGATTCTGCTTTGCTCGAAACATTAAACTCTAAATTAAGCCAGATAGAGAGTGATTCGGCAACTAGCTCGAAAACAGATAGTATGAGACAAGAACCTCAATATCCACACGACATAAAGTTTGCTATAAACGGGCGCAATGTACAGCAACCTCCTATTTGCAAAGACCCAAAACCTCTCACAGCTGCTGAAAAACTGCGAGCAGATATTAAATCTAAGTCAGAAAAATTACCTCCCAAAAGAATGCCTAAAGGTCGTGGAACTGGTAAAAAAGGAGTCGGTGGAAAAGTTAAGACTAAAACTAACAATAAAATAAGAATTACTTCTTTTTCATCGGACGATGAAAGCGTAGATTCAGATGATGTTTTTGGTACCACAGAAGCTGCGCCGAAACTAGAATTTTCACCACCCCAGTCTCGTAAAGACTTAGAGCCAATACTGCAACTGGAGTATGACAAAATTACTTCAGGGGCATGGCATAGAGGTCAGACCATGAGTTCAACGGAAATCGAAGGGTCACCGCCACAGTGTCGTAAGTTGGCTGAACTAGAGGCAAAATATAATCCACAGGTACTTGATAGTGTTACTGGTAACGCAACTGAGTTGAGACGAATTTCTGAAAGATCAATTTCGATTCCGAGTTCCGAAGACGATATTGTAACAAAAGCGCCAGAAATAAAGCAGGTAAGCAAGGAAAGTTCCACTTGGGAATATAATGAAAATATCCCATCTCCAATCCTCGAAAGTACCGAATTTTTAAAATCAGATGATGAACTCTTAGTTGACATGGAAATACAAAAAGTGACTGGAATACGCACTCAGTCAGAGGAAAAAAGTGAATTTTTACCAACTGAGAAAAAAGATTCAAATAAACTTGACATAAAGAAGAGCTTACGTGATGAATTAATTTCTCCAATGCTTCGTA
Source organism: Junonia neildi neildi (assembly GCA_018234505.1). Taxonomy (NCBI): domain Eukaryota; kingdom Metazoa; phylum Arthropoda; class Insecta; order Lepidoptera; family Nymphalidae; genus Junonia; species Junonia neildi. Next base: position 6,809 of record DVVJ01000174.1, read on the forward strand.
AAACTGGTGGCACTCCCATACTCTTTGCTCATGCTAGATTAAATCTTTCCGAAGGATCTGTATTTTCATTACAACGACAAAAAGCTACTCAAGAATCTCCGACATCAAGTCGTAGAGCTAAAAGCTTGGACACACCTGTTATACAGTTACATAGGTTGCCACCAATGAATGCTTTTTCATCAAAAGATGACACTGTAGAGGACATTAATGAAGAAGGAGACATTTTGGAAGAAAAATCCCTGCTTGATGATAAGGTAACTAAAACAGCTGTTAAGAAAGAGGTTATCGATAAAATTGACGAGGAAGAAGAAAATACAACAGAGGCAACTGGACCACCTAAGACAGCTTTAATTGACAACGAAGAAATGAAACTGTTAGAAGAATTAGTGGAACAACGCAGACCGCGTTCATTTAAAAGGCAATATGATTTAAATAAAATATCAAAAGCAAAATCACCTTCTCGGTCACCCTTAGCTCGTTCACCTATTTCACGGTCACCATTATCTAAGTCGCCTTCAAGATCACCAACATCATCGTTAAATTCACCTAGGGGAAGTATACGAAAACTATCAGACTTGAGTGAAGACCAAATAGTACCAGATATTGAAAGAATAAAACGCAAAGAGAAAAAGAAATTGACACTCAAACCTAAACCTGAAGATAAGAAGACTGCTAATAAATTAAACAAAGCAGGATCTTTAGACACTAATGCCACTAAAGTGAAAGCTCTGCAGACTCAAAAATCTTTACCATCATCGCTCAAAGAAAGGCCTGATTTCTTAACTGTACCTCCTTTAGACATTGCTAGAGCCAAGAGCCAAGAATTAGATCAAGCTGCAAAAAGAGTTGCAAAAGAAAAGTCTAAGTCTCTGGAGAAAATGGAAGTAAAGCGTGGAGGCAGTAAAGAACGAACTAAATCTCAAGAAGACAGTGACACAGAAATCGCAAAACGTAAAGAAAAACAACAAATGCTATTTGAAGCAGCTCTAAAACAAACGAAAACTTTAATAAGTCCTGTAAAAGATACACTACCACCGTTCCCTCCCCCGGAGGATAAAATATTAGTAAAAACAGAGGGTGATAAGATAATTATTGAAACTAAAATAAGCAGCAAAGCAGAGGATCATGTATTTATTGCAAAATCACCGAAAAAGCTCGACAATAAGCTTGCTGGAAAAATCAGCCGAAGCTTTGAGGACCAAAAGACGACAAAAACGAGTAACAAAATTAATAAAAGTATGGATGATAAATCGAGTCAATCATTGGAGGATAAATTTGATGACTTAGCAAGTCTACAAAAATCGCCAAAAACCTTGTCGAAAAAACAAGAGATTAAACAACAAATAGAAGGCAAAGTAGTTTATCAGAAAGTTCATCCAAGCATCAAATCAAAAAGCCTTGAGAGGAAAGTTGATCCACATTTTGAAGCGAAAGCCAAATCAAAGAGTTTGGATAGGAATTATGTTACACCAGCTTCTATAAACGAGCCTATTAATGATAAATATTTTAAACAGGAAGTTGTTACAGTTGACGTTCATCCAACTGTCAAAGAAGAAACGGACACTAATCTGCAGGATACTGAAACAAAGGAAACTTCTCCTACTCACAGCTATAAAGAAAAGACTGAGGATGATTCTTCGATTGAGTGGATAACAAGTTCACAACATACAGTAATTGAAAATGATACCCAAACAGTAATAATGGAACGTAGAAAAATAGAAATATATAACAAACAAAAACAATCAGAACTTCACGAAAGCAAGAGTAATCAAGATTTACAAAACATAAATGAAGATAAAAAACCGGAAATTACACGTTTAACAAGTGAAGAAGAATCTATTACTGAAGTTAGTGAATTAAAAATGTCCGATGAAAGTAATATGTTGGGTATATCTCTTCCCTACATAGACGCTGATAGCTCCTCAGATCAAGACCAAACATCTAAAAAAGAGAAAATAAATGTGTTACAACGTGGAAAAAGTGATGATACAGGTTCAGGTGTGACTGCAGATTATGATGAGCTCACAGCAGATACTGAGCTTCTACATTCAGACGCAAGTAAAAGCATTAAAGCCTTAGAGGCGCAGAGTACATTTGAAGAATCGTCGGCAAGTTTGGTAGAATTTTTAAAGAATGAATCTATGTCTCAATTAGTTATGGAAAACGAAATGGAAGCTGACCTTAAAAGAAAAGATGTTGTTAAATCTACTGACCTGGCATTGAAGTTTAAGAATAAAAATAAAATTATCGTTACTCCACCACAAGAAAACAGCCCAACCATTGAAAATATACCATTCATTGATTCTAGTATTTCTAAGTCGGCACATAAATCTGAATCAGGAGAACATACAGGTAGCTCTGGTAGCGCAAATGATATATCACCTACCGACCAGAAAAACGAACACAAAACCCTCCTTTCGGCTAAGTCAAGACGTGGTGAACTGCTCAAATTAAGCGCAGAGCGTTCACGAAGTTCGGAGTCAACCTCCTGGACTAGCATAGAAAAGGATGTAAGTCCTTCAAGTGCAAATATTAAAGGAAGTTCAATAGATGATGAATCTAGTGTAAGTTGTTCAATTGCGAGACCCTTGGGTATATCACAAGATATCGAGAAACTTAACAAAAAAGATAGAGAATGTTTAGAGGAGCTAAAACAAGCTATGGAATATGGCGAAGAACATTTACTATCTCAGCATACGATGTCTAGTGAACAATCAAAATCAAATTCTAAATCGCCTTCGCCTATACCAGAAATAGGCCGAATAGAAAGTCCGAGGAGTCCGTCAAAGTTCGGTACAAGGAAATCTCCAACACCAACTTTAGAGAAACAAGGGCAAGTAGATTCTCAAAAAGCACCAACAGATTCAGATTCAAGCTCCGAAAGCATTGATAAAACAGTCGAGCAACTTTCCAGACCAAACCAGAAAAGAAGTGCTCTAGATAAAATTGGCAAATGTGTTATAGAAGAGTCCGAATCTAGTCAATCTGCTGGTTCAAAAGCTTCAGATATTAAAAAAGAGTTGCAAAAAACTGTTAAAAAGACAAAAATTGCTATAACGATATCTCAAGAAGATCAAAATATGACAGTTGATTTCGATGACGACGGTAATGTCATTACGTCGTCGTTTGAAAGAGAGCTTATGAAAAAGCGAGCTTTGAAAGACGTAGATCAAAAAAGTTCATCTAAATCGAGCATGGATACAACTACTACAACGACACCGTCTAAAGGATCTCTAAGTGTTGATGATTCATCGTCTCGAAGGAAAGCCAGACTTGATGAACAAAAAAGTTCTTCAAAATCAAGTATGGATTCTAGAGGATCTCTTAGCGTTGAATCGAGAGGTTCTTTTGAAACAACTGAATCTACATCTGGATCTCTTGGGGAAGCATATCGACGAGGCGAAGAATTAAAACCAACGTGGAGGCCCTTCTTTGGCGCTTCTGGTAGTGAAAATAGCACAAGTATAGAAGAAGCCTGGATCCCACAAGATCACGAGGGTTATGAAAATTTAGCAATGAATAAGGATGCATTTGAATATAGTAATCAACGATTACTTGACGACTTTCATACATTTTCTAAAAATCCACCTTTATCAACTAACACTTCGAAAGATTCGACAGAAGCCGATTTTACAGATGACCTTAATGATTTTCCGGTTAATTTTCTGTATCCAGCAACGTCGTCTACAACTTCTGATGTTGTTATTGGCTATGGTCAAAACTTTGGTCGTACTTTGTCACGGATTTCCGAACGTAGCACCACATCTGAGAAAACTAGTGCTGATGAAGATTCTACGAAAGCTTGCTCGCGGTCTGAGAGTATAAATGAGGAATCGTTGAACTCTAGTGATCATCAAGCTAGTTTAAGCTCGGACCCGCCAAGTAATGCCAATGTTGCCTACATATCTGATACAGATCGTAGAACATCTGCTGAAATGCCTGATATACCTATAGATCAAACTAAAATAAGTGAAATGTATTCGGAATCTAAAAAAGATCAAGAAAAGACAAACCACAAGAAAAGTGATGATGTTGAGTCGAGGAAACAGAAGAAGTCGTCGAATGGACATCAATTAGCACCATTTAAACAATCTTCAGCGAGTGAAAGTCAAGATTCTGAGGATTGGCCACTACCTGAATTGCCACCACAAGCAACTTCCAAAAGCGTTGTACCAGAAATAGCTAGACAAAAATCTAGTGATAACGAAGATATAAATTCACTTACATCAGGAACACTAGACACACCCATTGTTGAGAAAGTCCATATTTATTACATGAGTAACGAGCCAGAGCAAGCAATGAAAGTAATGATACAGTCTGAGAGTTCAAAGGGTCAAGTAGGTTCAGATGACGATAGTGACACTTTAAATAATGACGAGGATTTAGAAAGGGATGTACAAGAATCGAAATCCGAAAAATCTACGGAGCAAATTGCAGATATTGATCAGAAAAGTTCTACAGTTATTCCTTATGACAAATCAGGTTATATGGTAGAGCCGCTAGATAATCATGACGAATTTACATGTCTTAATAAGGGAGTGGTTCCCAATTATGATAAATCTTGCTTAAGTGGAACTATAAGCAAAGCAACGTGCTTAATGGGAGATATGGGTACTTGTTGTTCGAGAGCTGAAAGTAAGTCATTTAATGTGAAAAACAATTTGGAAGAAAAAGTGATTATAAGTCAGCCCCAAAAGTCACCCACTAATCATAGTCCAATATATGACGATGATCATCTTTATACAGATGACGTGTTTGGTGGCGACCCTAAGTCACTTTCTCCTGATTTTGATAAAGGTTTTTCACAGATGGGAACACAAAAATTTTCGTTTGGGTCCAATAACTCAGATACCTCTATTGACGATTTACTTTCACAGACGAATGTTGAAGAGACTGTTAGAGCTGTTGCAAAACTTAGCGTTGGTAGTTCGAGTACCTGTAAGAGATGTAGTCATAGTAGCCATTCTGAAGAAGAAACTAGTTCTTTTGGTACGGATTTAGATGGTACGGTTAAAATTGGCTTACCACCAAAGAAATGCACTCACAGTTCACACTCGGAAGATACATCAATATGTTTAAGTATATCAGAATGGTCGACAGGTACAAACACGGTTAGGCAATATGCGAATCTATCGGCTTCGGAAAGCATATCAGCCGTGTCTATTCCAAAAAGTGATAAATCTGATAAAACTACAGTTAAAAAATATTCTACTTCTCACTCAAGTAAAAAAACAGAGCAATTACCGAAAATGGGTTCTCAAGCAGAAGCAAGTTCAAAGAGTAGCAGCCTCGATAAAAGTTCAGAGAATATCAAATATGACAAACTCTGTAGTTCGGAAACAACTGTCTCAAGAAAAGTAGATAGCAGTTCAGGTACGAAAAGTGATAGCACTCTTACTCTAGCTCAATCCATATCTGAGTGGTCTGCAAGTACAAGTCATACCCTTGTGGCTACAGCTCGTGAAGATCAACAAGATTTAGATGATACAAAATCAGATAAAACTGTTGTAAAAGAGATTTCGCCAACTGAAGAAAAGGCTGACGCAGAAAATGTACCTTGCGAAAAATTAACTGCTACTGATGGCGAAAACGATGCTAAGGAACCTGTACTAAGATTAACGGCATCATATACTGGTAAAACAGATAAATCTTCATCGATCAGTTACAGCGATAAATCAGACAAATCAAGTTCCAGTTCATTGAGTAGTCTACAAAAACATACCAATGGTGTTCTTAGATTTGATCAACGCTTAAGAGGCTTTCCAGCTTCACAAGATTTGACTAAAGAACGATATCTAAAGACACCACCTAAAAGTTATAGTTACGAGGAAGAAACGCATAAACACGTTAGACCTACAACTCGATGTCAAAGTGAAGACAGTGGCTACAATAAGCCATACTTTTTCGGGCCACAACCAGAAATAGACATTGATATACCCTCCCAGCTATATAGTCAAGAAGAAAAACATAGTGAGCGATATCAAAGTCAAGAATTTTCTAATATTATTCGGGAGGAATCTAGTCAGTTTATTAGGTCGGATTATAAGCCCTTAGCGAAACACGCCAGTTATGATGATAAAACTCTTTCGAAGAATCAAATAAAGGAATATAAAACATCTCAACAATACCGCAGTAAGCCCAAGAGTTGGTCTTTCCATGAGCATTACTTATCTTCATCGGATTTACCAGTTATCACGGTTCCAGAAATACCGCCTGTTCATAGAGAGTTACAAGAGAAAAAATCGACTGAAAGATCGGGAAAAACCCCGCTTTCTAGATGCTCTCCATATTACTCAAGTAGCTTAAGCTCTGAGTCTCCGCCTATTCAACCTCTCAAGACTCCAGTGAAAAAGTCTTTACTCGTAAGAAATATTTCGTTAAAAAGTCCACCAAGTGGCAATGACACTGATAGCTCTCTTGATGTTATAAGAGATCCTCGTGAGAGAATGAGGACTTTTAGGCGCAAAAAACAAGTTACGAATACGCGTAAAAAACAAGAAAAAATACAAGACGTATTGGAAGAAGATTCGACCAAAAGTCAATGTTCATCTGAAAGTGACAAATTTAAAGGAGCTAAATATTTGGCAGTCGACGATTCTTTGCGACGTATGGAAAGTTCCGAGTGTTCGGACAGTTATATTCCCGAAGTAGAATCAGGTTCTTCTGAAATGTCTAAAGCTGATTCTAAAAATGACGATATTCAAGAGACAGCTTCGTATTCGGAAGACGATGAACAAATCAACTATGGCAAATATAAAAATACATCATATGAATCTCAAAAATTTCCCGTTAATATTAATCCAGTTCAATTCCAAGGTTTCGGATCGTCTGTCGAAGAAGATGAAATGGGTTTTCCCCGATTCGATAGATTGGGTCGATTACGTCATCCATATCTTGATTCTCAAGAACCACCTTTTGTACCCGAAGGGAGTCCTCCACGAGCTTCGTACTCTAATAAAAGCAGTCGACAATCGTCTCTTAAAAAAGCGAAATCTACCGGATATCGTGCCGACGATAAGGCTCTAGGCGAGTCATCAGGTCAACACCAGTCGCGGTCAATGTTTTATGATGAACCCAGTGACAAGGACGATTCTGATGATTACGCCTATCCTATCGATACAATAAAAAGAGCTCCGAAAATAAGCAAATCAGGAAGTTACTTATTTGAACGTGGTGAAACAATCGCCTATTCGGACACAGAGTTGCCTCCAGATAAAGATGAATACGAGGAGTATAGAGGTAGCCCCTATCCGGAGCACTACGAAGACGTGGATATGTTTCAAACTCAGGAATTTTATCCACAGTACGAACATAATGTCGAGAGAAGGGATGCCAACGAGGAACGATTTTCTAGAGATCTCGATCAGCGTTTCAGTCTAAACAATGTAGAACGTTTTTATTCTAGTCACTATGTCGATTCCCAAGCTTCGAGTGACAGTCCCGAGCAAAAGTTTGACGTGTCCACCCTCCCCCCGCCCCTCTGCTCTGATGACGAGAACGAATAGCTGCACTTCTAAATGGATCGCTTTAGACCAAGTCATCGTAGACTCCCCTGTTGTTGGATGATTGTTAATTATTCGGTATGCGAGCGTGATTTTTTTTAGCGTTACGATATTTTAATTCTAATTCGCAATTAATTGTTATAATCGTATGGATATTACGATTCCTATTAAATTAAATATTTACATTCTCAATTTTAATAACTAGAAAAAATATATAGTGCCAATCCCTGATAGCGTGATTATAATTGATTATCGTGTAATCTAAAACGATATTATACCTTACCTTAGCTTCTTAAGAAATTAGATGTAGTTATATGTGTATCGGTAAATATCTATTTTAAATTGATTAGTTTACTGCGTAACAAAGGTATACAAAACGCGTTGAAGCGAAATAGGTTTTGCTTAAATTAAGCTCGAAAACGATTAGTCCAAGGAAAAAGAAGTTTGTATTAAACCTCCAAAATAATAAATAGTGTACCAAGATATTTTACAGCCTTTGAAACCTATAATTAATACATATTTTATGCGATGTCACTTCAGCTATATAATTACATCGCTATATAATTTAACAAAAAATAACAAACTATTATGTATATGGATTTTAGAACTCTATTTTCCTTGGATTACTCAAACGCAAATCTACGATCACTACTGACACTAGTAATATTAATTTAATATGCAAAAAGTTCTAGTCCAATTCCGCCTTTGTTTTAGTAGATTATTTATAGCTACAATTTCCTTGATGCATTCTTAATATTATATTATGTAAAGGCTGTGATTCTATTTTGTGTTGGATCCAAGATCTTCTTTTACTTATCATTATTATTGCTCAAGTAATTCGTCTTAAAAGACTTATTTATTTCGTCATCACATAATATACAATAAGACTTGCAATCGAATATGTCTGCAATCGTGCCAAATCTGCTCAATTTTTTCCACACTTTATTAAAATGATTTTTATTCGAATTTTAAAAAAAATGAAACGTAAACAATACGAATAAGGGATGTTATTGTCAAAATTATCGAATCCCCGTTTCGTCTTATGTGAGTGATAGATCTAAAATTAATAAGCATCGAAATCTAAGGCGTGGGTAGAATAAAATGGTAGTCGTGCCCCCTGTAAGAATGTCACTAGTATAATAAGTAATAAATCCCGTTTATCCATTTCATCGTAAAACGTAAATTTTTCTTCTCTTTAAATTCTTATAAAATGAAACGACTATAGTTTATTCCACATTAACTTACTAATTAACTTAAAACTGGTTATTTAACTTTTATTATTTAAAATAACAATTACTTTATTTTCAGCAAATCTGTTTATCTTACAAACAAAACCATCAATAAATCAAAACAAATTTGTTAACGATGGTTAACAACATTTTTAATTGCAATAAACTATCAGTTCGGAATAGTCGTAGTCCATGACTATTTTGCTGCTCTTAATTTACTACTTGCAGATAGCACATGAATTATTTTAAAGCATTTTTAAACGTATACGTAAACGGTTTTGCATCATGTCTTCCTAATACTTTCATCCTGATATAATTAAGTTTTTTTTTTTCGTTCTAGAGTTTATTATTCGTTACAAAGTATCACATTCCCATATAGACATGTATTTATTCTGTCAAGTCGTCAATTCGGTAAGGATTCTTGGAATTGTGTTTCCTCCAACGACAGTAATAGCTAGCGCACACGAATATGTATTCTTCACAAATAATAATTATAATCCCTTCAATGTCCGGACTGAAAATAATTTCTTCCATGAAGGAAAGAAATTCAAGAATCGTCGAATAGTATATGCAGTGGAATATCAAATGATACAATGTTCGAATTTCCATTTTTGCTAAGGAAACGGAAATGTCCTGAACGAAAGTGCTAACGAAAAGTTATTTCCTGTCAAATCCCTCGTGTGCGTTAGCTATAAAACTAAAGAACTGATATAGAATTAGCGATGGAGATCTGTCATTCCGAATTTTCCGACTTAGACGTTTTGTGCATTAAATTAGCAATAAGTCTCCTTAATAATAGTCATAAAAATTAAATAGGTATAATATAATACACTATTGTAAAGTTTCATTTGTTTATCAGCAATTGATTAATATTTAGCACAAAACTTGATAAACCAAAAATACATGACTGTCTAGTTAATTTTGCTGTTAATATTTAAAATAATTCGCTAGCACTCGAAATGATGTAGAAGGAATCAATTGAAATGTGTTGTATCGACTTACAAATTCTATTGAAATTTTTTTCAAAAATATTATATTCAGGATGTTTTTTTAGTGACCAAGCAACATTAATCTGTACGGATGCTACGCAGTTATCTTTTGTAGTTTTAAGTCTCATATACTTTATTGTACAAATGTACTTTACAAACAAACAAACAAACAAATTGTATTTTTTGTGAATCGCGCGATATGTCTCATTCACTCACTCTTGAGGAAACTTCCAGTTTGATATTAGTTACAAATTCTCGAATTAAAAACGTGTGAGTCGTATTAATATGAAAAAATTTGGTTGAGCGCAAGAGACAAAATAAGATAATAGCTCAAAGCTGTACGAAATATAAAACAATAAATTGAAGATTTTATTATTCCTATTTTGAACTAAATGAGTCTTATCGCGATGACTAATCGATATTTATTTATTTTTTTACTAAAACACAGCAAAAGATGGATTAGTGTTGATTAGTCTTCTTAATATTTAGAACTATAACTTGTTTTGAGGATAAGAATTTATAAGTGCTAAACACGATTTTCTTCGAAATCGTGTCTTATGTCAGACACAGTATGTTTAATTTTGTTGTTATATAACTAATAGTATTATACAAAAATCACAAGTACTTCCTGAAGTAGTAGGCATGAGCGTTGTCGCAACTGGTGCATGTTTGCGAGAATCAGTATTACTTTCGCATTTAAAGAACAGTATTAATTTAATTCGTATTTTTAAAATAAGAATAATCACAAATGTTCAATGCTTTTAAGGCACAAAATTGTGTTACTATACACTTAATTGATCACAACGCTCACAATTGTTTTACTATTAGTCAATCGTCGTGTCTCGATGTTCCAATGGTCACTCCATAGTCACTTTGTTCAATTAAACGCGCACGGCGGTGAGCGCACGGTAACATAGTCAAATATTATAGAGGGGCGACTGCACCCTTAGTTAGTGCAATAATAATTAATTGGCGTTAAAATAATAACGTAGTCATTAAGTATTTCGAATTTTCGATTGAGATTGTACAATCAGAATAGACTGTAATGTTATTTCATTGATATTATATGATTTTATTATCGTAATGTTGTTTTGGATGTTTCGAACGTTACTTCCTTTTTGAATTTATATGTAATTGTAAGTGTACGATATCCCGCAATACACTAGCCCTCGGGTCGGGGATAGTATTACAATGAATAAATAAAATGAACGAATATCGATCTTTTTAATTGTTATTATTTATGTCATTTAAGTTTTTTAAGTTAGTTCCCATTATAATTATAAAGCTGCAAGGAAATATATGTAAGTGTATCAAAATGTTGGCATGTCATTGTTTTTTTTATTTGCCTGATTCTAATTTATAATATATTTTAATTATTTTAATTTTTTTCAGCATAATTTTGTTTTTATAATTTTAATTTTTACAGGTTGACACATTTTCTTTTCATTTACCCGCTACACACACATTTTTTATTTCTTATGTTTTGCAAATTTAATATAATTTGATTTTATATATAATTTGATTTATAATGCATTTTTGTCTATATTTTTGCAATTATTTTTAATATCTGAGATTTGAGACTTTATTTCCAATTCTATACCTCATTTGTTTAGTTGTCTTTCTTACATCTATATTGTAACAATTTTCTAATTTATTTGTCTTTATTATCACAATAGAGAATATGCATGTATTTTTTTTATTTTTTTAAACGTTTCTACAAGTCATTATTATCATTTAAAAAAATATGAGGTATCTGAAATATAAACCATTCAGCTA
>DVVJ01000175.1:0-18214 GCA_018234505.1 Junonia neildi neildi
TACTGTAGTTGATGGTAAAATTAAATAAATAAATAACACAATATTTTTAATTTTTTAAACATCTAGCTTAACATGACGCCCTCGACTCCAAATACAAATACGGATCATACCGTATGGAAAGTTACACGGTTTTTGAGCTATTCAGGTTTTTGTAAAATTTTTAAAAAGACCGATTTTCTCAAGAAAATTAAATAAAAAAATTATTAAACCTTTCTGCTTCATAATTTTGTTCTTATTTTATTCTAAGATAACTAATAATTTTGACAAAATAGTTATTTTAATCATAAAAGGCCTTTAAAGACAACACATTTTTTTTATTTAGTTTGTATATGTTTTAATAAAAGTTGGAAGCTGAGATGATCCTCAAACCGGGGGCCCCTTCCAGCTGGGGGCCCGTGGCTTTTTGCCGGAATGCCACCCTGTAGTTACGCCACTGAATGAAGAAGTCGTTGGAAGTCATTTTAATTTATACTTTTACTTTATTTTAATGCAGATAGAGCTCCGATCGCACAATATGAAGTTATCCTTAACATTTCTCTTTTAAAACAAAACTAAAGTTTTGTAAATGAATAACGGTTGAAAAATAAACTTTTTGCGGGAAAATTGTTGGTAACAAGTCAAATTTCCATGAATGCTTTTTTTTAATTTTGTAACTACATTCAATCATTTAAAAAAACTACGACTATATAAAAACCATTATATATTTTTCGATGATTAAATAACAAAAATGATAATTTTTTTAACAAATCCTGTTCTTGTACATATTAGAAATGTATGAATCAAACAATGCCATCTAACGGTTGAAACTAGAACTTCCAGGTTCTGATAGCCAAAATAAATGTCTAACGAAAAAGGACTACCTATTGGACACTGCTTCTTATGAAACCCAATAGATGGCACTGTAAATAAAAAGTAAAAATATAAAAGATTATGAGAAATACAAAGCAATGATTAATTAATTACATTTTAGACAGCATTTGGTTAACTATTAAAATTTAAGTTATAATATTTTTGGTATGATTTGGATAAAAGAATGAAGCAGAAAAAAATTTTAGTGGTATCAAAATTTTTCATTGGGTAACTTTTTATTCTATTTTCTTGAAGTAAAACTTGAGTTGCTTTTTTGGAAAAATAAAAAAGTTATGTGACTTATATATTTATTAAAAATAAACTTTAATTAATCAATTAAGCTTTAGATTGTGAAGATTAATATTGATCCATTTGCAGTTCAAAAACTCAGGCGTGTTTGCCTCTAAAAATATTGTGATATGGGTATGTACTTAATTAGTGCAAAAGTTTATCGTTCGAAGAAAGTTAAAAGCTTTGCATTAAAGATTAACTTTTCACTTTTCAAAAATGAGATGAGATATCAAAACTGTATAATTGTGTTTGAAATTACAGTGATAGGACAGCATTTTTTTCAGAGCCCAAGGGCAGCAGAAATTTAAACGCGGGCATGTTTATTATCTTCTTATTTTATTTTTGGACGTTACAGAAATAAGTAGGTACCTATTCATATTTTGCACAGGTCAAAGGTCCTCAAATAATTTTGTCTATAGACCATAGATGTGTTTCATGTTCACCTTAGACCTAGGTACATTATAAATATAGGTATGTACGCACAAAAATGTGTAGATAAATTCTAATAGTAATTTCTGAGTATGTTGTTTAAGTAAAGAATACCTTTAAAAATTTCCATCACATCATCAATGCACAAAGCCAAAAAACCATTTGTAGGCAATAGGCGTGTTCACATGTATCATATTCCAAGATGTTTGTAGTTTTATTTGTATTTCATTGGTAATTTATTTTGGTAATCTTATTTTTTCTTCTTTATTGATCAGAGATTATCCATAAAAATAAACAACAATAAGATAGGTATATAAAAGGGGTTTTTAATAAATAAAAGGTAAAAATATTTTTAAGATTTTTTTTATTTCGTCATTCATTTCAAACTACACCTTCAAAAATTATAATTGATTATAACTACGATAAGCTATAATTTTACCTAACATACGACCCGAACCTACGTCGTTTCATGAAAAAATTTTGACACTTCAAAACTTCCAACAGGAATTTATTATTCTACCTTCCATTATGCACTTACTACTTTAAATACAAAGGAAATAAATGCATGAACAAGATAAAACTCGCATTTCTTATTAACAGGGCATCCCGACATACATACGACTACGGACATCGAATAAAAAAGCCTTGTCAAAGAAACACTCGGAGCGACGTCACTTTATAAGTGCTAATGGTGTAATAAATAAACATAGTTTAATCTTGTTCACATAAATTATCCACTTAGTGATAAAAATTTATACTAAATTATGTATTAAAAATTAGTTGCACGCTTGCTCAAGCTGCTCCGCGGTGGTTAAGTAAAGTACATACAATTATATTTTTTTCACATACATTGAAATTCGCTCGTTCCCATACACAACTACAGTTATTACTAATGTGTCTACATAGTAACAAAATAAATCTGTTAAAACGTAATTTTTTAAGTCTCAAACAACATCGTTAGTTTTCAAAATCAGGTACAAATTAATCGAAATTAAATCTAAGGTAACTGAAGCATACAGGGAAGAATTATGAGATCACGTTGCATTATCAACAGTCATGTCGCCTGGACATCGTATCAATAAAGCGTCTCCACATAAGATTTTTTTTTATAATTACATACTAATTTTTTTGGCGTTTCTTTTTATCAAACTAAATCACAGAAAGAACGATAAGAAATAATAGCTGACACCTTCATTACACCGTCGCTTTATTATGAAATATTATTGTTATTGAATCTTATACAACAAAGGTGTTTGACCTTAATTATATAATTGTTTTGTAATATAAGACATCTCACTCTAGAATATTCTTCAAAATAAAGCGACAATGTAAAACGAAAAACTTATCTATGGATTATAAATACCAGGGGCCCATAAACACTTTACAAACCTACTTAAATCTAATATAACAAAAAATATAAATAAGTCAATGTGAATGTTACATAACATGTGCATTCTTTTTCTATGATCTTAATCGTATGCCGTGCCATATAACATCGGAGTTAACGACAGTAAAATTGAAATGTCTGCTACGATTTTTCATATAAATACAGTATGAAAGCCGTATCAAAATGGTCTTTCTAAATTATCTAATGAATACTTCGATACTAAACGTCCCTTATCGTAAATTCATATGGACTTTCATTAAATTACACTTTGAAGAACTATTTCATAACAGTGATTGTACTCTGTACTTATTTTCTAAAGCTCAAATTGATGAAAATCTAATGTTTTAAACTACGGTGCAAAATTAATTGTTCTTACGACTATTGCTATAATAGAAAATACTTGGATAGAGAGACCGCCTTGTAGGAGTGTCACAGTTCGTGTACCAGTTTGTACCTTTTCAAATCGATACGATTTTCGTGACTATAAGTCGATGAGTCACTTCAGTATTGATAAGCAAAAACCAACCTTCTATCAACGAAGCTACGGTCTATAATAATCTGTTGATTTCAGTATATGATAACAGTGTTCACTCACAAATTGTTTTATTTAATGAAAGACTGTCATTTTAGTACATTCGACCTCATTTTTTACCATGAATACATAATTTTTCCATTCAGCATTTACAAAAGCATAACATATACTTGCCTTTATCTATAAATTGAAATGAATATTTAAATAAAAGTTAATATTAATTTAAGCATTACGCTTTTAGGCCTTTTTACATGTAGCTGCTAAATTAGATATTAAATTAAAATAAAACCATTTAAATAATAACAGCTGATTACGGTTTAAGCGGCCCTTATGTCATCTAAATGGCTCTTGACCGTGGTCATAGTTTATCGTACAATACGTCTTCATTTACGTGATTCTAGTGATATATATTATATATTTACTTAACAAAACTAACTTGTTTATCATATGAGTAATAAGTGTACAGTAAATAAAATTACTTAGACAAATAAAGATTAATTCTAATGTTACTGTGGAACTCATATTAATAATTACGTACATAATAATTTAAATATCAATACAGGTTGCTGCGGTATTGGGACTAGCATAAGTAAAAAGCACGCACTTTATCAATAATGTCTCAATTTTTATATGGTCCTTCGAGCTGGATAACATTTTTTATCGTGAAATCAATGAAATAATATTAATACTGAGACGTTCATAATAAAAGTGCGAACTCTTAGCGGTACATGACAACGTTCTGAGCAGACAAACAATTTGCAAGCCCCATAGAAAATTATTTCTATGTACGTACATCCTAACTCTTTGGTATTATTCACTGGTTACTAAAACTATTCACATACAATAAATAACTGCTGCTATATTTACGCTTAAGTATCAAAAACAAAATTTGACACAAAACTCAAAGTTGATTGCGTCTTCGTTATATACATACACTTGGCTGCTAATACAGTTTCTCCTCTCTGTACTGTATGAGGGCTGAGTGCTACAAAAATGTATATGTGTACCGTCCGAGCTCCTACAAAGCGAACGAACGTCAAAGAAGCTGAATGAGCTTCATACATTGGGCTCTTTGATTATTTCCAATCAATGTTTCCCAAAGATTTCAAAGCATTACAGCTGGCAGTGGAGTCGATAGCGCCATGTGTTCGGCGCCTCTGACTGGCAGTCTTTGAGCCGTGACGTAGTGTCTCATTAGAGCAGGTACGTTGGGGAAGGCCGTGGCGGCGCCTCCCAAAGTGTAACCGTCGCCCCCTCGACAAATGCGCATGTGCATAAACCCACGGGTAGACCTGAAAAAAAAATATATTTAAAATATCTGTCTAATCAAATAATATACTATACAAAAAATTATGTATCATGCCAGATAATTTTGAAAATAAAATAATCATAATTAATTAGAAATGGTCAGAAACTCACTTCAAGCTAAGCGAGTAATCGTGTTTAGCGGATTCGCTATTCCTCACTAAGAATGCTCCCTCATCTGCATCTCTTAGTAAGCCCTCAGCTTCCAAACGCGATAACGTTCCGTGATACCACCTGAAAAAAAAAATGTTTTTATAAAAACGTCATTTTTATGTTGTATAATAAGTGTAAGTATAGGTATAAGTTTTTTATATGAAATGTAACAAGTAAAAATTTCATTTTTATATGTCTATACTATAAGCTCAGTAATTAACTAGAAATGAGAATCATAAAATCAACTCACCCTTGTCGGTCTAGTGGAAGAGTAGCATCAACCAGGTCCCGTGGCGGTGCAATAGGTCCTAAGTTCAAGTGTAACCCTTTAGCACTACCGGAGCTACCAATGCCACTTTCAAAATTCAATGTTAATTTCTCGCGATGTTTCTTTCCTGTAAAATAATAAAAAAATATATATTTGAAACGTTATCACTAAGTACCATTTTATTATTATAAGCTAACAAATTCAAGTAATAAAATTATGTGTCATGCCACATAAATGCGTTTACAAAATGTCAGAGGTCATTAAATGTCAAACAATAACCTATCTAAACTCTTAACTCAACTGTACGTTTATAAATTGGCCCAGAACATACAGGAAAACTTCCCACAAAAAGCACTCAAGTAAATTAAATATTAGAAGGGCGTCGGAGCAGTTTGTATACAGCAATTCTAAGTCATACGTCTTAATCGGCATAATTTGGTAGCAGTCACTTCAAGTTACAGACAGAACTCAAAGATGCAAGACGACAGACCCTCCGCGATTTCTTTCTTATGGGATTGACATGTTAAAACCTTGTGACGTAATAGGCTTTAACATAATTTGATCGGTGATAGAATGGATTTTGATTTCCTTGTTATATGACTAAAAAAATACTAAAAATGTAATAAAATATATTTAACTCACCTTGATTTAAATCTTGAACACTTTGACTGGAAGAAGCGTTTGATATAGCCTCTCCAAAATCACTGTTCAATTGCAAGGATTGGCCGCGTAATTTGCGTCGTAATTTAGGCATATCGAACGGTAATGTACGGAGATCGACTTCTGCTTCGGCTCGTCGTCTTCGTAATTTGGGCATGTCAAATGGAAGGTCAGATAGATCAACAGCGTCATCTTTGCGTTCCTCTTCTGTGTTGCTGTTCTTGAAATTTATAAACGCATTTCGAGAATCTACACCTTCCCTTGAATGTATTGATATGCCACTATCAGATCCTTGTATTTCTGTGTCACCGGGAGTTGAATGTCTAAATGTCAGATTTAATAGATTCCTATTTTGTAAGGCTCGCCTTTTAGGTTTAGGTAAAATTTCAACAGTAGTTTGTATTGTCGTGTTACCCGTCTCAGCATCTTCAGGAGATACTTTTTGGGAATTGTTATTTTTATTATTATCTGATGTTTCCGATGCTGGCTCTTGAGAAGATTTATCTGATATCGGACTTAAAATATGTAACTTAGTCGGATGATGTCCAAACCCCGAAAGTTGCATATGATGTGATTTCATAAATGGGACGTTTCCAGAATCTGAGCTATGCGAACTTAATGATGATGAGTGTCGACTTTCAGAACTACTACTACTTCTGTCGCCTTCGCTGTTGCTACTTCTAAGTGATTCCATACTCCCACCACTACTACTTGTTGCCATACTTTCGGTGCTGGAATACTTCCGTCGTGGGCGAGCGACTCCAGGCCTGCCTTTGAATTCCATTATAGGGCCGACCCCCTTAGGCCCCTTGTACCGATTCAGTTCGGGTGTATCAGAATCGGAAGTGGGTCGACCCTTAATCTCTAAAAAAATACCGTCTTTTGATTGCACCCTTTCATCATCACCATCACGAGACTCGCGGCTGGAATCCCTTAAACGTTGTCCGACATCAAGCTCTGTGGATACAGAGGCTTTAACATCAGTCATACTAGCATCACTACTGGTTGGCGTGTCGCGCGCACGTAATGATTTTACTGGCAGTCTTAAGTCTTTCAGGCGGGGATGTGATGGCTGCGTTTGAGGCAAGTTTGGGGCACTTTTTATGCTATTCATCGCAGATCCATCTTTTTGTTGAAACTTTGTAGGTAAAGGCGCTGTAGACGGGGGAGAAGGAGTGTAACCGCGCAGGGGCAGTTGAGATGTTGATGTACGATCATCATCTTCAATGTGCACTTTCTCCATCTCTTCTGAGAGTGCTGATGCATTGCTCTCATTTTCTCTCTTTTGGCGAATAGTAGGAATCTTTGAACGACGGACGCTATCAGTTTTCATAGTCACCTTACGGCGACCTTTGTAATCTGGTTCACCTCGTTCAACGGCTTCGAATGCAGATGACGCTGATGAAATAACTTTACGTTCCTCGGCTTGTAAAAGAGCTGGATGATTGCTGACACGATCAAAATCATCTAAGTCATCGTCGGAACGTGCTATTTTGCAGTCGAAGGCCGTTTCGTAAATCTGTCGTGTGGTCATTTCTTGTGGCCAGCGTGGCAATGGCGCCGGCACGTAAAATACGCTACGAGAAGATCTATGCTCCTCTACATCTTCGGGCGCGGCGCACGCGCAGCCGGCCGCGTCGCGCCCGCGACGCCTTGGCGGCATCCACGCGCTCTCGCCGGACGATGATGATGATCGTTCTAACTCACGGAAGCCATCTTCTGCCACTGAAAATCTTTTAGGCAGATTTGGTCTTGGGGCAACGTGAGGAGCGTCAAGACTTGCTGACTTTCTATATCGGGGCCCACGAGATGAAGACGTCGATGAAACTGTTGGTGCTGAAGGAGCAGGTGGAGGTGGAGCGGTCTTAAACAAATCACCGTAATAGTATGGACTGGGATTTCTTCGAGGAGCGTTTGCGTATCGTGGATCGGATCGACCACTATCTGGTGAATGTAAGGACGGCGCAGTTGCAAATGGGTCGAATTCACCAAATTCGTCTTCTTCACCTTCAGTCGACGATGATCTGTCTTCTGAACTCGATTCTAAAAATAATAATAATCTTATTAGATCACAAGAAAAACTTATATTTTACTATAAACTTATATTACTTATATTTTTTTACATAAACGGTATATCTCCTACTAAAATATTATTTAAATTGCGAAACATTACACCGTCACCAGAAAATTGGAAGACTTTTGGAAGATAAAATGAAAGCAACGAGCTAGAAGTAGGTTCGTAAACGTTCCGTAAGTCTGAGGCCGCAGTTAGTCTCAAGTGGCGTCGTTTAAATGAGCGTCCGGGATTGTACTTTCACGATCCTTCAAGAAAGCAGTCAATCATAAAGAATGGCGAAACGTTCCCCTATTATTAAAAAAATCTGAGTAAATCTTATTCCTATTTCTTGACTGACTTCCTCATTTAAACTTTTTAAAGGTACAAGAGTATTTTTTGTTTGAATTAAAGGTTACATGATAACAAAAAATATGCATGGATTTGTTGCAAGATAAGATTTTTAATGCACGTACTTATTGAATTTTATTTCGTTTACCATATTAATTTATTCGCATCGTATTTTTTTTACTATAATATTTTCAACCTACATTTTTACAATCTTGTTTGTTCATACGCAATAATTTTTTGAGATTAATTGAAGTGCCCTCACAGCGCTGAGGTTAATGAATGCAATAAATCCCTTTTAACTCGTGCATACGATGCTAATGTTATTTCAAAGGCACGTAGAAATACCCTAATGAGAATTCCTTGCCTCGCACAACAAAGGCAATCCTTCTGAATGCATGTTGAACACAAAAAGTCTGGATTTGAAGCCTCAAGCTGCGACAAATATCTACAACTGGCATCTTATAGCTTTCCATACAACACGCCAGATAACTTGATATTTAACATAATAATCCTTAATGTTTAAGAGAAAAACAAAAAAAAACACTATATTTACTTTTTGTAACTAATACGAAAACAGTGCAAATTGTCCATTAGCGCAGAGGGTTGTAAAGTGACGTCATTAGGTGACGTAATTGCTTTTCCGCGTGAATGGACATAAGCCCCTACGAGTCGAAATTTGTTGAATTGCCTCGATTAACGTGTTAAATGTCTTTCAAAAACGTTTGAAGTAATGTCAAAGGTGCTGGTTTAGAATGGAGGTATTTAAACTAACTGCTCATGGCTATTAGGCGTGTTTCTACTTAAAGTTGCTTGAAATAGTTGTCGCTATAGAACCTAAAACTATAAAGTATTATTTGAATTGAAAATATATGTTGCAAAGATTAATACTTCATCTACAGTAGTTACATTACGTACTTCTATAGAAAACTCTCGTTACGTAAGTGGATAGCTCACATTAATCGAGATAAAATGAAAAATCTCTCCATAGACAAACGACATTGCAATCAAAAGCCTCTGTTTATTACGTCGGGACATTTTTCCGAGTCTAGACGAACTAGCAGAAAAAGGGCTGATTAAAAGTTGCCATTGTTGTTGATGCCCAGCGCGGCGTTTATTACCCCAGGCCTAATTGTGGATGTTCAATGGACGTTTACAATATATTTACTAAAATACAAGGTATTTTAACATTAGGTAAGCTCGTACAATATATTATAGATTGAAAAACGTTTGTAAATTAATTTTCATTTCATACCATCGTTTTAGTAATATGATTCGATTCATTACATCTCTGCAGTCACCTCACTCGGCTACATTTTTTAAAGCACACTTATTTCGAAATGACCAAGAAAGTTGTTTTCGCCAATTTGCTATGATCATATAATGGAAAGTCAATGGAAAGCTACGTTGACATAGTCCACTTTTAAAAATAAAAACGTGAACAAGTTAATTAACCTACCCCGAGAATGTGTGTAACGAGGAATGGCGTGCAAGATTGTTTTTTCTTTTTATCTCAACGACAAACGGACAGGACTAGATACCGTCTCTGAGAACAATGCCTTAACAAGTCTCAACCGCGATTGTTGTGGGAGAAAAGAGGCTTTGTGCATTCTTAAGAGATGAACTAAAACAAAATTCTCATAACATGTTTTAAACAAACAAAATAACTCAAAATCACTATTGAGAAACACTATTATTAGAATAACGAGGTTAACCTTATAAAAATTTAAGTCACGTTGCACATTTGTTTTGATGCATTGAATTAATTAATTATATATACCATTGTTTAGGTGCTATAAAATAAACGGAAAACGAATTTTAATTATTCGTTTTTCCATCATTTTGCAATTTAAATAACATTTTTTTCATAGCACTAGAATATAAGATTCATAGAAATTAGCCTTTATATGTTCAAAATAAATTACTAGAAATAAACTTACCAGATTCGTAATATGGTTGAGTCCGATGTCTAGACTGTCTTTCTTGGCGCAATGGTGCGGAAGGCGCTGGCTCAGGCGGAGAATCGGCGGAACCTTCAGGAGCACTTTCGGGACTACGCCTGGACGCTTCGGGAGCTGACAAGTCAAAGTCAGTCCGTCTTGCCGATTCGTAATCTGCTCTTCGTCGAGCTGACTCCGCGTCGAACGCAGGTCGACGTCCAGAATCCGCGTCGTACTCTCTACCGAAATATCTCCTTGATTCGTATTCGTATGGTCTCCTCGAGTCAACGTCGTAGTTGTGCCGACGGGATTCGTAACGCCATCTGGATGTGTCGGGGGATCGTCGAGGCTCCCTCGACCGGCGACTGCGCTGCGGTGATCGCCGAGCTGTGTCACGTGGCGTACAATATGCCTCTATGAATTCAACCTGTAACAAAACGAAGAAACATGTTAATTCCCTTTTTATAGCGTTATAAACAGAAATATTAAATTTGTTTAAAAACAAAAAGGGTACCCTAATAGGCGAGCTGACAGTAAAATATGTTTTAAGTTGGTGCTACAATGATCATATGGAAAAAGGGATTCCGCATACCAAATGACTATTAGTTGGAAAGAAGCCCTTCATCATGAAGGTCGATTATGTGGCAGAGTAAAGTGGTAATAAAATGCAGCGGTCACATATCCGGCGACCGTAACGGTCGGTTAGGCGTTCTTCCCCTCGCCGGGGTGTCATTACCGAGGATCGTTTCTGTTTATGAGAGGGAGCATAAAGAATATTATGAGATATTGTGCTTGCATTGACGATACGATGAGGTGATAACATTTCTGGGGTTGCCCAAATTTAGTTCGCAATGACAAATTTTTATTGCAAACGTCTGGCCGGTTTGACATTTGTATCTGCTAAACGTTTTGAACATACTTATATACGTATATACGTTATGTATCTATATAGGTACACAACACAAATTAAATTGAAATTTCTTTTTGACATATATAAAAGCAAGTTGTGACCATTGTGGTCACAAAAAATCTTTTGAGAGTTTTATTCTTGAATAAAATCTGTCAAATAAATATCCTGAAAAAAGCCTTTAAAGGCCTTTTGAAGGATACGTATATTATGGCCATTCATCCACATAGCTGTATCGAATTTAATTTATAAGATGAAAGTTGTTTCAAGGTATTAGACTCAGTGATGAGCTCCCACATCCGCGCCTCCGGACACGAAGGGTCCTAAGCCCTCATTAAGGGTGAGTTTAGGATTTACTAGCTTTAAATCTCTAGCAATCTCTACATAAATGAGAGAGTTCTGGTAACGACTTCAACACGTAACCCTTTTACGTAATCTGATTACAAAATGCTATAAAAACTATCGCTCTCAACCTACGTTACGACCTAGCCGATACGAAATTTGGTCTACCCACAGCCGCCGTATAAAAAATTAATGATGGGATTATAAAATAAACGTGCAGGCAGTCATTATACGTCGCGAGGGTGACTTTATAAATAAAATAAAAGGATTGTAAGCCGGTTTCGAAGCTGGCCCCAGGCCTGTTCTTTATTCAAACTTTTACCATTGAGTGGAGGCTAGGGCTAGCCTCATCTGGCGCATTGTTTAACGATTCCTTCCTACGCATGAAAATTTATTTACATAATTAAACATCGGCCGCGCCACCCTCGTTTTGATTTGCGATGCCTACGAGATTTTGTCCGCTATTTACATATTTTGTTCCGACGCTTAATTAGATTCGGTCGAAAGCATTTCTTTACACACCGAGTTATGAATGCTTTAATTAAAAAATATACTCGATTCCTATTCGATAACATTTCATAAACTACCAAGGTTATAATAATACTGACTCACATCCACTCGAAAGTTGTTTATCTTTAAGAGATAAAGCGATAAAATATTCTTTTTTTAGAATGAAATAAATTCATTTGGGCGTATATTGTGATGTATATTAGGGTATTATTCGTTTCGTTTTATTTACCAATTCAAATCAATGTTCCTATTGAATCGGAAGGGGTTAGCCGAGAGGGATCGAATTGAATCTGCTCAAGCACACATGTTCACTTCTGGCCATTCATCAATCGTATCGCATAATGGGGAAATAAACTACAGCTCACTTCCTCGACAACTACACGTATAATACTAATAGTAAACTTCCTGTTGAACGACATGGGCCATACAAACGAAGCAAGACTTAATAAGAATTATCTTCTTCCGCAAATGCACGCAATATAAGTCAATATTTTAAATTATTTTTCTATATTTTAATTAACTTTAGCAGGGATTTCGTCGAATAATGAATGAGTGAGCAAAATTTACACATTTTTCTAGTTAAAATATTTGAAAAGCTTAAATGATCTAGAATTATCTTTATTATCTCCTCTGACTTTAAATGTAAAAAAAAATCTTATCGTATTGAAATAAACACCGACATGTTTTTCTGAAACTGGATGACTAGCATAATTTTAATCATAATCATGCTTAACACTACGTAAATATCGAAGTGTATTTTAACGAGATAACGTTAGTTCACTTAGTTCATACAGACTAATCGCTGCCTGTAACCCTGCTCAGAGTCCTCTGTTTTCCCTTTGACAAAATGTCCTAGTCATACTTAGTCAATAAAATATTTTTACAAGTGCTTATCTAAACATTCACAATGATAACAAGAATAAGTACAAAAGTAATACATAAGTACAAGGTACTTGTGATTAAAATGATACGCAACCAAAACAGTCATTCAATATGACGATAAATTAAGATTACTTATGAAGATTATCTGTAAAAGTTCGAATTTATAATAAAATATTAGAAAGAAATATAGTACATATTTTTTTACCATTTTACCATTATAAAAGTTTTATTTATGTACATAGACTATGCTAAAAGGTCATGTAAGAGACATAGGAAAACATGCTCTAACAAAAAACGTATTCAAACGATTATAAGTTCGCAACGAATACTCACTCTAATATCTCAGTGCTATGAAATGAATAATTACTTTTATAGTGAGAGTAGACGACGACAAAAAGTTTAATATAGAGAAAGTGCGATTCCGGGTTCACCCGCTATGAGTAATACCAATAGAATGAAGGATGTGGGACAAGACGTAGTTTTCAGACGGCCACATGAGTCAGCCCGGCGATTTATAAATACCGGAGACAGGCCTCCTGGCTGCCCAGCCTAAAATAGTACGCTGCAGTGTCGTATAACATAAACATTGAATGCTTCTTTGATCACTCATCAGGCCCCTATGGAAAAATCTCTGAGATGATTCGGCAAATTCTGAGATAAATAGGAATTCTTAATCAACACAGAAAACTTTACATATTTAAAGATTGGGACGTCTGATAAGATTATTAATAAAGAGTCGTTAGCAACATGTTTATTTATTTATAAAAGCGTATGCTGAATTAGTCACATATTTTAAAAACAATCTCCGTCGCATAAGATATTTATGAAGTCCATATGAATCACCGGTGTCTTTGTACGAACATTTGTTTACAAATACAATTATAGCAATCAAAATTATTACATGTGGTATAAATCAATGTACGTCATGATTTTCCGAAACTAATAACAATACTAGAATAATGGTAGTCTTGTAATTTTGTTTATTTTAATCTGGTTATTTCCATTCTTTAACATTTGTGGCATTCTAACATTACTGTGATGTGATTCAGCGGCTAAATGTCTGCGGGCATTATAAGCTCTGGTTAGTCTGCCGTTTTCCCCATCCACAATTGGCGCGGTCAATCTTACATTGTGAACTCCTGTCTAGTCACGTTCAGCAAACCAGCGCCGCAAACAGGTTCCATACAACCGAGTTAAACAGTGTCTTTTATTCTTTTCACTTTCATAACAACCACCGCGAACGTGCTTTTCAATTATACTCAGTTATTGGCTCGTAAGCCTTAATATCTGATGTGTATCTCTTCAATTTTCTCTTATATTTACTTTTAGTTGTTTATTCAATGTCTGAAGGTCCAACTCTCCCAACATAAACTAGCCTTTCACTATTAATTAGAGCAAACTGTCTTGGAGTACGTCGTCTCGACGAGAGTACTGACGTGACAAAATTAGACACAATTGTTGCAAATGACAAAACAAGCGGAGACGGGAAATAAGCTTAATTACTAAGTTGCAAGTCCAAATCGCCTAAAGGGCCGAGGGTCTTCTTAAGTAGATCCTTACAAATGCTTCAATGAAGGGAGCAATTATGAAAGAAGTTCTCAACGCTATAAAAGGACATCGCACTTCAAATATTGTTTCATCAACACTTAATTTGCAGATTTTATTCATATTGTGTTTAATATTTTTGCTACATAGCAGGCCAATGGTGTTTTAAAACTCACATTTGTGCCTGTTCCGTGAATGGATTTTTGAGAAACTATAGCATCATTGTACTCGAGCAGGATCCGTATTTATTCATATTTTTTTTAATCTGTCTGAGCTCCCTTTTTGTGAATGCCTGTCCTAAGACAGATTCTCAACGGGAGACCGGATGGTACGAAAATAAATTATTATTGCAAACTAGGAGTGCACTTAACTGCGCCAGATTTTTTTAGTTACTTTCCATACTTTGAAGGCATTTATGCATGGCATTTTTGTTATGCAATATATGGACATAAACATTCAGTAGTAAACAAATAACAGACTTGTGTCGGATGTCTAAACTTTTATTGGCTCTGACAATTGCAAATGAAATTTGCTAACTTTAGAGGAGTGATCTTTACTTTGCGTTTCGATAAAAGATTGCATCTATCGAGGAGCAAACTTTGCTCTCTGAACTTGTAACTAAGTTAAGTCAACCCTAGGGATGGGCAGTGGCTTGTAATCAATATCTACTCGTTCATTTTAATTTTATACAGTTTTTATAAAGAAAAGTTTACAAGCATACAAGTTGCCCTCTGGAAAAAAATGAATATACATAAGTAGATGTTTTCATAATCCATAGATTTGTACAATTCTATGCATTTGTCTTGGATTAAACTAAGTTTAAAACTATCACGTTCAGCATTCTTTTTATACGATTCATCAAAATCATGCAAACTGTCTTTAAATCTAAAAGCACTTCAATGTATTAATTAGGTACATTGAAATACTATTTGAGAATAATCTAGTAGTTGCATAAGTGCTCTATGAACGATAACAATTTAACATCGTCATTATTGTCGAATCAATACAGGTACTTAATCATTGTCATGTACAGACATAAGTGCATATTAAAACAATAGCAAATACACCTGCACACTTAGGCTTAACTATCTAAAATCTTCAATAGGTTTTACTCACCACATGCACCACTAAAATCCATTGTGCTATCTGTCGCATTTTCGACATCAGCTTCTTATTTGAAGGCATTGTCACTAACACTAGTTCGAGTATGTAAGGAATTCACAAATAGCACAGAACGATCATCAACTTTATCGACCGTTTCACTAGTGACACGCACACATAGAAACCACTAAACTAGAACTAAATACACTTTCACACTACTTGTTCTTCTTCTATATACACTGAATGTTTTTGTTGTCAATTCTTGTGTAAGTCTAGGCGTTGGGCAGTAAAAACCTGCGATATAAACGCCTAAAACGGTTCGGTTGCCTACTTGACGAGTCCAACTGTAGACTGACAACACAGCTCAAACACTATACGCGAATGTGTAAAACGGTGACTCATCGCCCCGCATACTGTTTACCGAGGCTTGAGTCATCGCGCGGTGGAATAAACCATTTAGCGATAAAGCGCTTGCTTGGGTGCCGTTCTGAACGCAGCTCAATATGAACGTAGTTTCTACAGCGCTAGAGTGCTTTGTTATGTGAAACGGACTCCATTAATACCTCGATTCCGCACGTGTCCTTAAGCGTATTACGCAAGTTTGAACTTTATTTCTGACGGAGAGGGCATAAAATAATATGTTTAAATTTAGCTGGGCATAGAAACATAAACTTTCGCGTTTAAATTTCGACTCGTTATGTTAGATTACGAGCACGACTAGGTCGAATGCCGTTTTGAGGTCGTTTACGCTGTAGATAGACCAAAGTATCTGCGCCAATGATAAAGAGAAGCATGAGTAATTTGTTCGACGAGGAATGCTTAGTTTGAATGCATAATTAAAACATTTATAAACCGGATTATAAATCTTAAAACATTTAATTGTTTCGAAATATCGAAGTAATCAATGAAGCAACTATACTTGAATGTTATAAGCATATTATGTCACTACGTGAAAGGTACTTAATTTTTTTAGTATTATTTAACTTTACGTAAATAATAATGTAGGGACCAAAAGATTTCTATAAAAAAATTCTGCAAGATATTTTATTTCTATAAATCACTTTAAAATGCTTAGCCCCAATAAAGATATTTCTTAAAAAAACTTAATCGTTAATTTCACGGATCCCCACGAAAACATGACGTAAATTGGTAGGTATACCTACCTAATTTTATTGTTTGATATAAACTTAATATGCATAACATAAAGCATTTAAATAACTACGTAGTAAGTGTACTTGTACATATTATGTGTGTATGTACGTACAAGTATACATTAACAATTCCGCCATCTTTTTACTACATAACGTTATTCACAAAAATAAATGTAAATGGTATTAGCTTAATCCCTTACATAATATAATTTAACTTCCATATTAATTTAAGAAATCAAAACTATCTCAATTTATTGAAAATACACCTATTTGTCTTTGCCTAAGATTTTGCCGGAACCTTTCGCCATTTTATAAATGTTGTGCACGCTGCCCTGAGAAATTTTTAGCTTGACACAGGTTTGACAGAGTTAGAGACGATGGCCTTCTGATACCTTTAGAAGATACCCATGAAATGTTTTTCTGTCCAAAATGCAATAATTGTCAAGCTATATATCTACTACTAGGTCACTAGCAAAAATCACAAGAGACGTACACATATAAACATAAGCGTTCATGTATCAAATCTAACAAGTGTTTTACATTATATAGCCGCAAATGCTATTTAAAATATTTTACGCAATTTTGAATACCTTTTAAGGTTCGAAAATTCACTCGTAATTATTTAATAGAAGTTCAAAATTGTGGAAAGTTAGG
Source organism: Junonia neildi neildi (assembly GCA_018234505.1). Classification (NCBI taxonomy): domain Eukaryota; kingdom Metazoa; phylum Arthropoda; class Insecta; order Lepidoptera; family Nymphalidae; genus Junonia; species Junonia neildi. The sequence continues at coordinate 17,308 of DVVJ01000175.1, forward strand.
TAGGTTGTAGGTATTGAAGAATCTTTCTGGGAACACTAGAACACATTTAATTAAACTTCAGATTTCACTGGGTTAATCTATTGAAAAAAAAAATCATTAAAAACGAAGGTCTATGAAAACTACATAAGTAATGTCGAAGTTGGAGGAACGTTAATACATAATATAATAAATTGGACTTAAATTAATTATTTATTTATTATGTAAAAACCTGGAATCTACAAAATCTAGATTCTATTGAAAAGCACTAATAGCAAGAAAACAGCAGAATTATTTCATTAAATTCGTTTCATTATTATATAAATTGCCAGTTACATTCAAACAATTAAAAATCATGTAAATAGATTTAATATAAGCAATTTACACTTCTCTTCATGGGTAAAATAAGTAATTTCTGACTGAATAAAATGCATTTTATAATTGTCTAAAACTGTTTTAATGTAGGCTTCTAAGATAGAAAGTGCGAAGTGAGATCGTATGCTCGACTTTATTTCTTTATCCAAAGGTCCATATAAGGTTTTGTTCCATTTTCTGCTGATCTCTAAAAGAAGATAGTGGGCAGATCAACTCTGATGATGATCTAAGTTACCGGGTGAATGCACTCGGTTCTTTTGGATGACGACATCTTCACACATACGAATACTAATTGTCTCTTGAAAATATGTTATTGTGTATTCCGCGTTGTCGTGGAGAGTAACAATGCATTAATTTATCTGCTATTTATATTTTTTGCCATCTTTTTCCTATGTAACACATAAGGCTAAATTTTATTTATTTGATTATCAGAAACTTCCATTCCTATTGAAAATTCTCTTTGGGTCTGTTAGCCCAATCGTTAAGGAAAGTTAAAATTTTTGTATTTAATAATAACAATGTATTTAATAATAATAACATTTATGTATATTATATA